>BMAO01032246.1:0-16175 GCA_019973975.1 Trichonephila clavata | reverse complement strand
GCGATAGAGCAAAGTTGGAATCGTTTTGGCGACTTGGCTGCAATATAGATAATTCTGGAAATTACTGGATCACGTGGTATTAATCTATTAATATCACGTAACGGAATTATTAATAACGTAAGTGGATCTTTTGAAAAAAATCCGTGCATACTATAAATAGGAACCTCTAGTTGAAGATGAGTCAGTATTGTTTTGACCGCTGAATCGACTCATTGTACCATCGAGATAATATTGTTCGACCTGAAGAATCGACTAGCAATTAGTTGCTACCATCGAGATGAGTCAATATTGTTTTGACCGCTGAAGAATCGACTAGCGATTAGTTGCTACTATCAGGCGAGTGTTTATGAATAATCGTAATTACTACGGATTTGTGTATTTACACACTGGTCGTTGTGTGTCTGAGTGTTGTAAAAGGTGTGAAGAGGCCTTCTGGATTTATTAATCGAGTTTTAGAGCTATATCATGTATTTCTAAGGATTATTTCTCCACAATAAATTTCCATCGCTCCTGAAGAACTGTAAAACCTTTTGAGGCCGATAGCATTTAATCTTTGAACCCCGATCTAAGTAAGAGTTTTATTAAACTCTAAAATAACGAATTCGTCGTTCAAACCACTTCTGTGAATTATTTTACTTGTACGCACGCTTTATTTTTGAAGTCTTGTTGTAAAGGATTTGAATTCAGAAACAAAAAAAGCATATTTGAATATAAGATTATTTTATATCTTTATGGAAAATCTTAAAAGCATTTGTGTTGTTTTGCATAACATTCTCGTGCTTATAAACAAAAAATAAATAATTCTTGTCAAAAAAATATATCTTCAGGTTTTTTTCTTTTCATAATTTACAATGGTATCATTTACAATGAAATAATTGCACTTGTAAATTTAAAAAAAATTCAGAACATTTTCATGGATTTAATGAACCACAAAGAGGAAAAAAATAATTTATAATATTACTTTACAAATTCAGACTTTTGTTTATTCCTAAACAGTAAAATTCCTATAAAATATGAGTATAATCACTTAATATTATTTTATGAACAAAAATTAATCATTTTCATGCATGAAATTAGGCTCATACATATATTTTTATTTACGAATGTTCTCAAAATTATTTTATATCTATCTATAAATCACCTTAAAATCAGTTTGATTTTACAAGCTGAACATTATAAAGCCAAGAACGAAAAGAAAGATATCAAAGTTCAATCCCAATTCCCAGCCATGTTTCAAAAATGTGATTGCTTTATTGATAGGAAATTTACTTCTCAAAGTCGATTGGTGTTGAAACATTTCTTCTCCCAAGTCTCCTGCTTTTCATTTCAATTTTTTTTTAATTTTAGAATTTTTGCAGACATAAGATTTAAATAATAGTTAAGACAGAAAGTGAATGAAAAGGTAGACATAATATTTAAAAAGATTCAACTCCATGTATTAAAATAGAGAAGGAAAAAAATGCAAAAAAAACATATAGACGTTAAAAAAAGAAAATTCTCTTGATAGAAGTCTCGTCACTCTTTCGTAAATAATTATTTTTCACGAGAAAACTTCTATAGTATGTTTTTGCCCTTCTTATATTAGTTTTATTTATTTTTTCTATCCAAGCAATGCATTGTCCGTGCAAAAGGCTTAACTGTAAAAATAATGAAAAAAAATTTTATTCTTTTTGGTCTTATAATTTTTTTTAAAAACCCTTTTCTGCAAGAATAGAAAATGAAAAGTATCTTTGTTTATAAAAAAATCTAGCGTTCAAGTGATAAAGCATACATTTCCCCACATATTTAAATAACTTATAAAGAATAAAAATGTACTGTGATGCTTAACACCAAATCATTATATTTGACCAAGTAATGTTGATTATTTTACTCTTTTGGAAAATGAAAGCTTAACTTTTAAATAATTAGCCAGGATTCAGTTATATTCGAATGATAAAATTTCAAACATGCAAAGTTGAGATCACGACGTGCTGTAGTGCTCTTAATTTGTTGTCTTTTTTAATAATATGATGTTATTTAAATACAAAATTTTCTGTCTTAGAGAAGTACATTTAATTTTCCTTGGCAGCTTTTAATTTACATTTAGCAGTGGAAACTTAATTTTACTATGTATAATATTACTTTCCTGACGTTATGATTAATATCGTTATTATTATACTATAAGTTCCTTCTTATTCTATTTTCTTTTCCTTTCTACCCAGTCATTTCATACAGTGGAAGATTAGCTGACCATACAGCTCTTTTTTATCTGGATGCTAGGAAGTACAACTAAGGGTGCCTTATTCATGACCTATAATGTCTTTTTATTTTTATTTTTATTGATTTGCTTATTTAGATTAATGTTTTTAAAAGAGTATCAAATTGAAATGAATGTCACGCTCAAACTATACACGTTTAAACAGTACTTTTTATAATTCATTTCTAATTTTCTTTCTTCAACTTTAATTACATAAGGGGTCTCAGGGGTGTTGACTTTTTCTGGAGGGCTGAAAATATAAACAATATTCAAATGCATATAACTCTTTTAAATTAAAATTAAATAATTCGAATATCTTACACGTTATTTATAAATGAATGAGGCTTCAGAAAAGTGTATAAAATGTTTAAAATATAATCATAATTTTAAAAATTATAAGCATATGAAAATAAGAATTTTTTATAAGAAATATTAATTAAGTTTTACTACGCGCATGCTATTTTCAAAAGTATCAGCTTTAATTACTAGAAATAAGTTGATTTATAAAGTTAATTGTATCCTTATTACACCGTAGAAAATTTAAATAAATAGAACAATAAATTATATTTTTTAAAAATAAAAAAAATTATATTTTCAAAATTTTTTAAAAAATTTCAATATTTTTCAAATATTTTGAAAAGCAAAAGACATATTATTCTTAATTTACTACGGCTTAAAGGGTATGGTACATTTTATAATTCTATAAAGTTTTATGCATCAAAGGCTACTATTTTAGAAAATAGCGAGCGCGCAGTAAAACTTAATTAACATTTCTTTTAAAAAATTTCTTATTTTCATATCCTTATAATTTTTAAAATTATGATTAAATTTTAAACATTTTACACTTTTCTGAAGCCTTATTCCTTTATAAATAATGTGCAAAAGATTCGAATTATTTAATTTTAATTAAAAGAGTTATATGTATTTGAATATTGTTTATATTTTCAGCCCTCCAGAAAAAGTTAACACCCCTGAGACCCCATAAATCTTAATGCACATACCTACATATTGATAATCCTGACATAATCGATGTATGTGATAAATACATTTGGAGTTAAAATTATATCATAAAACTTCTGGGAACGTCAAGTTCTTTCAGAAATGAGACTTAAAATTAACACAAATATGTTAAAACGCAGTATTTCACGTACTACCAGTCTGAGAAAGAAAAAATAAACAAGATTTATAAATTAGACATTATAAAGGAGGAATTAACCAAAACAAACATGTTTCAATTACATAATATGTGAAATGTAAATTTCCCGTAAGTCTAAATTTGTTGTATTTTAAATTATTTCACAGAAGTCAACAGATGCAAAAATTATAAATGTTATAATATGTTGCTATGGAAACTAGTACAATGTAAAACAATATTTCACTTTTGTTTATTAAAGAATGTTTTTATACATTACGATAGAAATTCCTCTTCACGGTATACTTTTATAAACCTGTACATAAAGATGTTAAAGCAAAACAACTAGAAATTACAAAATAGACTATACACCCAATTTTTTGAATTTACTCATTAAGAATCGATTTTCATATAAAGCCCCGCCCAGCTTGGAAATATTATGAGGAGTGAAATTTGTACAAGAGAGATTTAAGAAAAAGAAGCGTTACGCTGTGTTCTACGCATGCGCCAACTCGCTGTCGGAAAAAAAAAGAAATGGTCCCTACTTTTTCGTGATTTTTAAAACTATAATCTTATTTTCCGTATCAAAATCAGACAAAAGGAAATACAGAATCTGAAAGATCATTTATTTCGCCACATACACACACACATGACACGGTAATTTTTTAACAAAATTTCGATATTTTGCACTTTTTACGATTTTTTTAAAAATGAGTCAATATTGATGCGTTTTTATGAAAAGAAACTTTCAATCGTTCTGTACGTATTTCTTATAATTGTAATAAATTGATTTTTTGTTCTGAGAATGTTCTTATTTTGGCCTTTTAGAATCAGTGATGTAAAATATAAAATGCCCAAAACTTTTCAATCAGAAACTTGGTCAATAGATGTTCGATGTCTTCCACAAGACATAGGTAAACAGCTTACATAAAGAAAGAAAAAAAACGCTCGAAACCACTGCCGAATTTCAAATTGTCAATATTTTCTCCCCCTATATAGCGTTTGCGCTACGGTCGTCTGTGCTATAATACTAATGGTTTACATATTTCATAGCCGCCAGCGCATGATGTAAATTTCACATGGTTTGTAAGCTTCCTTTAGGGTGTTGAATTTTGTGATGTTAGCATGTAATTTGGATTACTTTTTGCCTTCAAAACCACCAACTGCTGACGTGGCATTGTCTTGAAAAGGTGCTTAGAGATAATCTAGGACATCTGATACTTGTTATTTATACATCAGCTGTTACACCAATTCCACCACATTGTGAAGAGGTGGGCAGCATGATTTTTTTCCAAATATATATTGTATGTATAAGAGCACTGCAAACGCAGGGTAAAATATATACAAATGAAGCATTGGAAATATTACTTTCAGTTTTCCGTACTAATGTCCTTGATAAAATGTAATTAAATAATATAAGATGTGTCCCTGCCAACATGTGGAAAATGATCTTTAACATATTTAACTTGCACGAATCCATTTTCCCGACATGTTTTTATTGATATCAGGACTCGAATCCACAACTCGACAGAAATATCGAATTCCACAAGTTCGTGATTTTGACCAATTTTCAATAACCATAATTTTTCTCCAAAGGTTACTTTTATTTTCAATTAAAATGCAATATTAAAATTATTTTGTATGAAAAAAAGTCGGGGAAAAGAACAAAAAAATTCTTATTTAAGAACTATTTGATTAATATAAACTTCTAAAAACGCACAGGTTCATAACCTTTATTTTACGTGAAAGCAAAAAAAAAAAAAAATCATTTTTGTGTAATTATAAATAGGAGGTAAACTAGTATACAATTTAAGGGCTACCAAATATGAAAATTATATAACACTATGGTAAAAACTGGACATGTGTTGATCGTTTTTATTGTAAAGCTAACATTATTGGATGAATTGTGTTATATATTCACAGTCATGCTACGTTTTGTCAACTTAATTATTTCACATTGGTAAATTAGTCTAAAGCAAGTGGAATTCATTTTATATAATTGCATCTGCTATTTTAAAAAATTCTTACTTTTGTATCCATTGAATCCCTTATCTCTGCATCATTTGCAGACATAAAGAGGGGGAAAAACACAGACTTGGAAAAAATAACATAAAATGTGCAGACGATAAAATAAAAGTCAAAATGGAGGTGGGAAATTAAAGGATTCTAAATTGTTTTCTTTCAAACGTTTAAAGTGTTTTATTTTCTCACTGGAAGTATATTAAAAAAGGTTGGATTTTACCTCTTTTGATGCTTCATTTGGGTGAAAAAGAACCAACTTTATGACAAAAGGCTTTAAATGGTTTTTGATATAACGGGATTTCCGTTGAAAATTTAAGTATTGCTTAAAAATTGTAGATAGGAGATTTTTAAAATCATTTTCAGGACATACAATTTATTTGCTTGAATTGTGTTGATAGGACTATTACAATAGCTTTATTTTTTCAGTTTGTACTTTATACTTTTTTTTATCGACACATAAAATAAATTCCTGGTTGCTTCAGTCAAATTTTAAAAGTATAATTTTTTATTTTTGTTAAAATTAGCATGGTACTTTAGTACTTTTTTTACGTTTTGTTTTAGAACCTGTTCTATTTCTTATCTGTTAAAGCAAAATATATGAATGACTTTTTAAATTGAGTTTTTTCTTTTCTTATTTTTACATTTCAGCTCCATTTTATATTTAAATTAATAGGGCCTAAGATAATATTCTTAATTCCATTACATTTCAACACCGAAATCGTAATTCGTGGAAAATAACCTTTTGTGCGCATATTCATAATTTTGTGATACTAATTATATATTTATTTAATAAATTTTCTACTTACGTTATATTTGATGCATGCATAATGTTAAGTTTTCTATTTTGGAATTAGTTATTGTTAGTAAGCTTATGAATTTGAGCAATAAAGGGATGATAATGAATTGGAGGTTCAGCTAAATACTGTTACGATACATAGAGTACACCCAATTTTTTTTACACAGTAGATATGTATGTTAGTAAACAGTCCAAAAAAATCTTGTTAAAAAACATGCGACATATGAGAAATTTGGGGATATGTTCCACAATTTCAAAAAATCAGGTAAGATGAAAAATCTCTCAATATTTTACCAATAAATCTTACAAAAAAGTAATAATAAATATCTTGTTACATATTTATAAAACAACAATTTATTCTTATTACAAAATAAAGTATAATTAGTATTAAGTGAAAATTTAGTCTATAAATGCGTATAACATATGAAATTTTAAATTAAGAAAAAAGCTATACTACCTAACACAACTATTCATCTATAATCGATAACAAGTATGTACGTTATTAAGAACTGGATTGAGAATGCTATTATCGGTAGATGTGTATCAGATATGTCTAGTAAAACTCTCGTCTTTTGATTCAAATAAAGAATTTTGTTCGTTATCAACAGTATTAGATTTTTGTTGATTAGGGATTATTTTTTGGTTTCACAAGGTGCTTATGTATTACTTGATATAATGTTACGCAAAACTTATGAATCGTGTAAGATGACTTTTAATGCACGCGCTATGTCAGGATTGTGAGAAAAAAATGTTCTACATTTGCATTAAATTTCAAGCCCTTGCGAAATAAATGAGCAATTAATAGCTGACTTTGTCTCGACTTCTTTATTATTATAAACTGTCATAAATTCAATCACAAATATTCCTCTTCCTAAAGACACGAATTTCCAATTTTTTTTTAAGATTCGTGCTAGAACAAAATATTTGTGTAAAAAAAATAATGAATGAGTTAAATTCGTATACCGTGTTATTTCAAAATCGTGTAAAAAAAGAACTTTTAAAGAAATAATTGTGTGTATTTGAAAGAATTATGAGGTTCAAATATTTAAATTTATCTCTCAGGGCAACTATATGAGTTATTTATTTTACGTTTTAAATATATTTTTTTTTCATTTCTTCATCACTGAATTTACTTTACAGAAGGAAATTGAATACAAATTGCAAATATATCTTAATATGTGACTGTCTCAAGTGGGGAGCAAATACATGATGATATTCATGTTAGATATCTATATGAAATATTTCCGAGGGAAACTGAGTATATAGAATTCCATTCCATAGTTCCATATACGCGGAGTTCCATAATTATTCACCAATTTATCAAAATAAGCTTCGCGTCTCTCTCTGTCTGCCGCCAACAAGTATTTGATATCAAAACGACATTCCCTCGCTAAATATCAAATTATGCTGATACTCGCACAGAAGGTAGATGATTGTTTATCCTATCTCTTAATTTTTGTTACTGATAAGAATTTATTTGGGCAGGATATTGAAAATAAATGTAACAGTTCTACTGCTTTAATTTTTTGCGAAAAAATAATGATCATTTTTTGCAAAATAATAATCAATAAGTTCATTTGTTTCAAATAAGTAAGGGAATATTCAAAATTGATTAAAAAAGTATACAAAAAATCATTGTTTATCCGGTCAACTTACATAATATACTGATATTCCTGTTGTTAAAAAATTAAAAAACTACAAAGGAATTCTTCAAATTTTACTATTTAATTTATCTACTTTCAGTCGAATTCAACAAAATAAAAATAAATACTAAACTCAGTTGCGCAACAGCCATGAGGTCAAGGCCTACTGTGCCCATCTCAGTATACTTGACTATTGGACGCTGAAGTGCATGAGCTCATGTCCCGATCAGGTGGTCAGTCTGAAGCGAAACCCCCAGTGTTATGTCCCCACACAAGCAAGCTCTTGGTACTCATTTATTGACCCACTGAAGGGAGAAAAGGCAGAGTTAACCTTGCCCAGCACGAAATTAGAACTCCAGAGCTGTGGTGTGGAAGCGTGACATGCTACCACTGGGCCTCAACACAAACAAGTTAGTATAAAAAGAAAAATTATTGTTCTATGAGATACAGTATTAGAAGAAAATGGTAAAACAAGTGAAAATCTTCATGGAGTTGTCTTACTGGAATACTGTTCTTCAAATTTCATGCGCGAATGTCAGTATTATTTATATCTAGAAATATAAAACGAAAGGTGGTCTCACACTGTTTCTCCAATAATACCCGAGATTTTCTGACACGGCAGTCCAAACCATGAATCTAAACAGGACAAATACAATTTCTTGGGTCATTCAAGACAGTTGATATTTAACCTTGTAATTTGAACTCTTAAAAGTACTGAGAAAGAAAAGACTAGTATGGTTTTAAGAGGTGTAAATGCTTGTGGGTAGGAATTGTAGACACTATTAGACCGATCTGTCGCATTTCAATGCTAAGTTCTGGCATCGTTTCTAAATTCTTGAATTTATTTGCTATTCGGTAAAATTTATTGGGACTTTTATGTGTCTTGTTAACTTCTCCTTCAGTAAAGATTACTTAAAAGTTTGTTTATGAAGAGTGCATTTTTGTAAACATATTTGCTTTTTCTTAATATATATATATATATATACTAGCTGCATGGCCCGGCGTTGCACGGGCTTTTACCGAGGGTATAACTTAATCCCTATGTTAATTTCCTCCTTTATTTCTGATGCCAGATTTTTTTGTGTGGGTGTGACGCGTACGATGTGAGTGCATGGACCTTGAGTGCGTGTCATGGCTTTCTCGTTTAACATTTTCAAATTACGAAATTTCACTACTATTTTAAATTTTGAAGTAAAATTATGGATTTTTTTAAATGTTCGACACCGATATTGATTCATTTTAGAAAAAAATCATAAAATATGCAAAATATCATTATTTTGTAAAAAAAAAAAGTTTTTTTTTTAAATTCTTAAAAAAAAGTTAGCTTTTGGCATTATATTTTTTAAATTACTGATTCTAGATGATCAATGAACTTTTTAAAAATCATATTCATTTAAATGCATCGATATTTATTCATTTTAGAAGGAATCATAAAATAGGCAAAGTATTATTGTTTTGAAGGGAAAAAATTCGAATCGTGATGAAATAAATGATGTTTGGTATTTATAAATTTATTAAATCACTGATTTCAAAAGAGAAAAGTATGAACTTTTTTAGTTTAGATGGTTTACTTATCATAATTATAAGAAATCCATACATAACGATTGAAAAATTTCGTTTAATGATTTACAGAAAACAATACTACTTTATTTTAAAAAAATATTTATTTAAAGCAATACATTTAAATGTATTGCAAATAAACTTATTTAAAATAATGATAACGGAGTAAAAACGCGATTAAATTTTTCACAAATATAATTAATGCAAAATTTTTACCGTTACCTATTGAAACGACTGTTTTTTCTTTATTGCGTTGTTTTTGAGTGTTAGATTAAAAAAAGTTACAAAAAAAAGGTAAAAAGCCTTTATTTACACATTTACAGTATAAAATTAAAAAGAAAATAATACTATATGATAGAAATATATTTCAGAATATTTCCTTATATTTTTTATGATATATTTTTCTTATATTCCACTGTTCTTCAATAAATCAATCTTTAAGAATAAAAAAAACTATCGGTTGTGATGAGTTATATGAATGAGCTTCCCGCCGCAAATAGCAATGTTATGAAGGAATTTCCCTTTTTATGCATCAGTGAAAGACTCAAAGCTATCTCAACCTTTCCTGTCTTCCAAACAGAAAGTAACGCAAAGTGAATGACCTCGACGCAACTGAGAATTTTTTTAAAGTTTTCATTTTTTTTAGGGATTAACTTTCACGTTAAAGTTTTGAAATTTCCACATTAATTGCAAAATAAAGTACTTTTAAAAAAAAATGTACAAAAAAATTGTTTAAATTACTTCTGCAAAAACGGTATTTTACGAAAATCACAAAAAATTTTTAAATTCCGTATTTTTTAAGCAAGTTTTTCAATCTTCACACAAAGTTGGACAACATTATTCTACAAAAGTAAAAAAAGTTTCGTACGATGATTTTAATAAATGACGAAGTTATTTAATGTTGAGTTAAAATTTTGAGTATTTTTTAAAAAATCATAGAAAAAAAGTTTTAGCATTTTATTTTTTGAATGACTGATTCAAAAGAAAAACGCATGAACTTATTTAACACAAAATAGCGTTTTAATAACACGAAAATAAATTCATACGCAACGATTTAGAAAAAGATTTTCATAAAAACGCATCGGTCTTAACTCGATTTTTAAAAAAATCATAAAAAATAGAAAATATTATTATTTTGCAAAAAAATTATGCTGTATATTGGTGAAAGAAATGATCTTTCCGATTCTGTAATTGTTTTTTGTCTGATTTAAAAAACAAAAATCGGATGGCTGTTTAAATAACGTCGAGAATACCGAAAAATGTCACCCTCTGTTCATTCACGACGCTAGGCGGGAAAAATAACGCGCAGGGTTAAGACAATTATGCGTTTTAAGGTTTTTAATTAATATCTTTTTAACTAATTACAATATCGGAATGAAAAAAAGTTTGCGTCCTATTCTAGTCTCCTCTACTGAATATACGCACAAAATTTCATAAGAATCGGCCACACTGTTTCGGAGGAGTTTTGTTACAAACACTGTGGCACGAGAATTTTATATATTAGATATATAAGTATTCTTAACCCTAATTTGCTGGTTCTAATTCAGCAACAGCTTTAGAAATCATAATAGGTCTCCATTTTAGTCCATTGACTCTTTTGGTTTCTTCCATTTTAAAGTTCTAACTCGGTTTCCTGCTATACATACGTTTTTTTTATTTATATCTTGTTCAATATACATTTCTACCATTTTTTTGTAGTTATGTGTATTAAAATCTGGTGTTTCTATCTTCTAGCTTTGTTATTAGTAGTTCAGTCTTGTTATTTTTTCAATTTATTATACTGTCTATTTTCAGGCATTAATTTTGGCTGCGTTGCGCCAATTAATGTATGAACAGTACGATTATTTTTATGTACAGTACGATTGTATGTTATTTTCCAGCAAAATGCTTATAATTATCGTTGTAATAAATGTTGTTACAACATATGGTTATTTTTTCAATACTTTCTTTGCATTTAGTTGTGTATTATTTTGTCTTTTGGTTATGTATTTTTAGTAGTTTTATATATTGTACCCATAAGTTTTGATATTGCGTTTATTCTCTGCTTTTTGTAATTTTTATACTATCGCAAATATTATGTTTTTAAATCTATTTTGTTTTTAAATTGTTTGTTTTGTCTAGACCTCCATTGTTTGTTTCATTTTCTTTTTTTCATTCTTGTCTATTTTTTGTCATTTTTGTTAAAAAATTATAATTCTTTTTTATTTTTATTTAATATTGTTATATACAGGGTAGCCATAATTAAACTGCAAGTGTTCAAGGGGTGCTGGAGAGAAAACCACTGGGAATATTCAAGTGAAATTTGGTATCTACACGTTTTAGAACATGCACAAGTCAAATATACAAGAGAAAAAGTCGTTATTAAGCAACAGCTTTAGAAAATCAAAATAGGTCTCCATTTTAGTCCAATTACTATTTTGGTTTCTTCCATTTTAACGTTCTTTTTCTTGCTATACATGCGTTTATTTAAATCTTGTTCAATATACATTTCAACCATTTTTTTATAGTTATGTGTATTAAAATCTGGTTTCAATCTTCTGGCTTTGTAACCCCGGTGGTGTGGTAGTTAGGAAAGAGGGGTGCCAGCTCAGTTGTCATCCGCGTCACTTGACCATGGTTCAAAATTGAGCGGACCATCCCCAAAAGCCCTCGTGTAGCTGACCAGTGCGACGTTAATATTCACTCACTCTGGCTTTGTTAGTTGATAGTTTAGTTTTGTTATTTTTTTTTCAATTTATTATACTATATATATCTATACTCTACGACAAAATGGTGTCTACTTAGGGTTTGTCACGCAAGAATTATAATCTTCATGGGACACAAATTTACTATTTCTATGCCCTTGCTAATTGAGCTGACTTAACAAAGCATACATTTTTAACTTAATCTTCTACTAACTAAAGCAAACAAACAAGTGTGCCAAAAACTGGAATATTATACACTTTTTAGCATAAAAAAAACTAACACCCTAGAAGGATTTGTCAAAAATTAACTAAACTCGTAATATACATTTTGCACATGCATTGAAAACATAAGGCTAACACTATCGTATTTTTTATTTTATTCAGAGATATGCCCACAGTAGTGAACAAAATTATTGAAACTTCTTTAAATTTTTAGGTTGCTTAAGTTTGCATGTTTGTAGAAAATGTTATGTTACACAAAATGCAAAGTCTTCTACATCATTTTCAAATGATGAAAATTTAATACATAAATAAAATTCAAACACTCTTGAAAAGCAAAAAAATCTATACTGCAAAAACTATCAATATTTATCAGTGCTTAGTGGGGTAGACTTTATATTTATTACAGCCTCACTTCAATGTTTGGTTGAGCTGAAAATAGTTCTAAGCTCTTCATTTCTTATTACGTGATGCCATAAAACAATTACATCCTCAATGAGTTCCTACTTATTTTATGGGTACCTCATTCGGACAAGAGATTTCAAACAGTACCGCAAGTTTTAAATAGGATATATGTCAGGACTGTGTCCTGGCCAGGGCAACAATTCAATGACATTAGAACGACACCAGTCTTTCGAGTATTTTACTGTGTAGTAAGGAGCAGAATCTTGCTGAAAAATAAATGAAGCGTTATTGGCAAATAGATCCCTGATGGTAGGTAGAATTTAGGGTTCTAGAATGGTGTCAATATATTTTTTGACATTCAGTGTTCCATCGATGGTATGAAATCGACAGATACCATCTGCTGATATATATGACCAAATTATATAACTATGTGGGTATTTCACAGTTGCCTAGATGCAGTCAGGATGTAGCTTTTCCCTTATTCTACGTCTCACATATTTTCGGCCATCACTTCCGAATAATGATATCGTAGTTTCATCCGTCCATATAAAGTGTGACTACAAATCATTTGTCCAATCAATGTGGTCATTTGACCACTTTACTCTTTTTTGCACTGCTGTAAATAGAGATAAGGCTTTTTTCGTGGAAATCTACCTTTTAGTTTAACGTCTGATTATATTCTGTTGGTTGTTTTTATACCGACAGATACAGCATCATTCCGATAACTTCTAAAGGTCGTTGATGACATTCTTTTATCTTTTAGACATAGTATTTTTGTTCTTCGGTCATCAACAGATGTGGTGCACCGTTTCGATCTTTTCCTGTTTTGTGTTTTTTATTAAATTTGCCTCCTTACATCTTAAACAAAACTTTCAGTCTCTAGATCATAGGTTCTCAACGTGGGCGATAACGCCCCCTTGTGGGCGTTTGGGGCTTTCAGGGGGGCAGTAAAAGACCAGAGAAATTAAGGGGCGTTGAAATTGCACGGAGGGGCTTGGGCAGATTAAGGTATCCGACTACGTTCGGAGACCTATTTTTTTATTTTTCTAAAATTCACTAAAAATTTTACATTTTAAATTTCATTTTTTGCACTATGATAAAAAACACAGTTATAAATAATATACATACATTAAAATTTACAAAAATTTAAAATTTTAATGAAATTTAAATTAATTTTTTTAATTTTTTCAAAGGCTCTATTTTTTAAAAATAATTTATATTTTACAAAAAAAATTGCTGCAGCACATTTTTCAAACACATTTCTAGAGGTTGTCCTACAAGTTTTAAATTATTTTCTTTTAATCAAAAGTTATAGCTAATCGAAGCTACAACCTATGAATTTCATTCAAATTTTCGATACTTTTATAAGGAAATCCAACTATAAAATCACTAAAAATTGTTCAATTTCTTAGCTGCTAGTCCAACCTCTAGATAATACTATTAATAACATTTGTGTAAAATTTCATACAAGTATCTCTATTGGCTCTTTAGATATCACATTTGAAATATCAAGAAATTTACAAAAAAACAGTTTTGAGAAAAATGCATTTAAACTTTATAAATGTAATTTCAAAACAAAATATCACAAGTATATTACTAAAACTCTAATGATTATATTTAACACCTCCACTACTTGCTATTTTATTAAATTTTAACTTTCTTTGGGCCCTATATTTTTTTTCTGGCTGATTTTTAAAAAGCAAAGAATGTTGTTTCGAGTCACTGTGCGAATGATGGCAAGAAATCTGTCATCACGCAGTGTATAATAATTTACATTTATGCCAAAAGCTTTCAAACAAACAAATAAAAGCTTTGTTAAAAATAATGACAGCAATATGGGTACCCAAAGAAAATGTTTTCAGCTCAATAAAAGTTTCTTTCAGAACAATTTGCCGAAAAAGCGCGTTAAATGATTTGTTTACATTTGTGTCACACCGTGGAGGCAATTTTATAATAAATGCTTATCAAACAACTTTGTATACACAGGTTTAACAATATTTAAAAGTTTCATGGAAAGGCTTACACCTTTATTTATATATATTTTTTCCGGTGGCTATTCTTCATTGATACTCACACCAGCTCTCAGCTCCATTTGGGCATGGTGCATACATGGGTATCTCTCTGATGGAGCCACCGAGAAAAAATGCCGCACTTAGCAGAGCTTTGACGTGATTGGTGTTACTGCCATAATAGTTTTGAATTTTATTAATCATAACACTGGAAAGTTTTTCTTTCCCACCGAGGTTTTTTCTGGCTTTTTCTAAGTTTTCTTTGCCGAATACTCACTCTTTCTTAGAAGTATATTAGGCACTCATTTTATGACACTGTTGACATCAAATAGATCTTTAACTAAAATGTATCCTTGGGAATCACCATCACACACCATAGAAATCAACATTGTTTTAAGATCTCGTGGTATAAAATCACACAAAGATTTTGTACGCACAAACAGATTCCATGATTGAAGTAAATACCAGATGAATGCAGGAACACGCATGTTCGACTAGACATTTAGAATTCTACAAAACTTAGACATAATTTCCTAATCTGGAAGTTTCCCAGTGGCGATGGATAAAGTTTCTATAGAAACTTTTAGGGAAGAATGTCCATGTATCTGTCGTCAACGGATATTCCACATTCTCCAATTGACGTGTTGGAACATTTTGTAATGCTTTTTACTACCAACACAGCAGCATTCATGACATCTTTAGCCGTTGATGTAGCAGCAGCCAAGATATTTCTTTCACAAAGTCCTATATGCTTTTTTTGCCATACGGCATAACATATTCAGCTTAGGACGTAACTTTTTCGCAGACAAATGTCATCTTCCAATAACTCACATTCCACAAATAAGTTGCAAATTAATTGAAGTTTGGTTTTTAAGCTTTTTAGTAGCTGAAAAATTGACAATAAAAGTACATTTGGAGCATTTTAAAGTCACATTAGAAGTCAGTCCAAACAAGTAATCTTCATGCAGGTACAGATTCTTCTCAAAACAATTGAAGAAACACAAATTGAGAAAAACATACTTCCCAAAATATTTAAATAAAATATTCCATAACCTCTTAATGTTCCATTAAAACATTCTTTGCACTGTGAAAAATTCTTCAGTGAATCCAGTTTTTGTTCATTACAAGTTTGAATATTTGCTACTTCCAATGTTTTTGTTACCAATCTACTGTTATCAGTCCACTGTTGCATTTTCAAGAAGTTATTTTTTATAGTTTTATGAACCATTATAACTTGAATTTTTAAAAGCAGAATGTCTAGAAACCATCAACGATCAAAAATTGTACAATTACATCGAAAAAAGTTAAGTTTTTAGAAGAAATTTAGGATCAAAATTCGTAAGGCACAAATCAAAACAAAAAACATGTGAGGTCAGAAGAAACAAATGTTGCAATCGCAAGAGTCGAATTAAAGATCGAAATTGTTGCCCATCAATTAAATAATTAAAAAAATTGTCAGAAATAGTTTT
>BMAO01032245.1:0-22994 GCA_019973975.1 Trichonephila clavata | reverse complement strand
AAGCTCCTTGGCTCTTTTCGCATTTACAACGTTATCTAGATCGTAGATACTGGTATGGCTCTTGCGTAAATTTAAGAATGTTTACGCGGCTTGTGGACGAGTTGTATCGTTAAATAATAAAATGATATAAAGAACACCTTGCATATATTTTTGTAAGAATGACTGTTATTTAAATTTATTGTTATTGTTATTTAATTTTTTATTTATTTGACTGCTTTAAACTGAAAACAGATGACTATTCTTAATTTTTTTTTACCTTGCTTGGATTCGGTTACCAGTAATTCATAGCTAACAAGTGAATTTCATTTGCTCTTATTATAAAAATTATTGTCATCTTCTTTTTGAAACAAAATTTTGTAAAAATTCACTAAACAACGTATACACGTTTATGTATTTTCATTAAAAATAATTATTTTGCCCAAGAAAAATAACTTTTTTTGGAAAACGAAACTAATTGTAAAAATTCTTCCACAATTCAGAGGAAATTTCACTGAACTATTTTTATGACAACCTGTTGGCAAGTAGTGACAATGTACTTCACAAAAACATTTATGTAGTAAATATATATATTTTTTAAAGAAAACATTTCTTTTTTCTTCAATACTCTGATGATCGCACTCCATAATTTTAAATCAAATTCAACTATCTCATAAGAAAATGTGTCTGAAAATCAAGAATTAGCGCCATCTATTGAGTATTTTGTGTAACTAAAAGTCATGGGAAAATGCAAATCATAAAATAATAAACGCTTCAACAAAAAATGAATTACATCATCTTACAACTTTAAGATAGTAAAAATTTTTCACAACAGCGTGCCTTGACTTCAGCGTGTATTTTTTCCGGTACTTAAGTTTCTTAAAGAGATTGTAAGTATCTTTTCGGTAAAGCTTAAATTATTTGCATGTGTTACTTTATTTACAATATAATCTTAGAAGTACAATAATATTCTACGTGTATTTTTTCTTCTAAAAGTAAACAAGTTTTTCCGAATCAAAATTAAAAGAAACTAACTCAACAAAAAATAAAAAATATATATATTAATCAAAACGAATTCATTATCGTCTACATAACAATTTTTCTTTTCATTATATAGCTTTAATAGTTCTTATAAGAATTTCTTTGCAACAGTCATTTTCCTTCTGTTTATGAGACTTTAACTTTGGAAAAAAATCTGAATTCTTTTTTGATTATTTGTCATTCCAAATAAATGTCTTACCTTCAGTTGCTTACTTTTAGAGGGAGAATTTTTTTTAAAATTTCTTCCTTCATTAAATGTATGGAAACCATCATAGTTATGAAACTTAGTTTTAACCATTTTGTGTAATAATGGCTTGATGTCAGCATTTTAACTACTTTTTAATAACTGTAAATTATATTCAATATGTAATACCGATCCATATAAATTTAATAAATTAGAAATGAAGGAATTTGTTTTTTTATAGTCCTTTTATTTAAAATTACAATTTTAATTTACATTTTTTAAAGATCTTATGCTAATAAAGCTGTAATTAATAGCGAATACCTGAATAATCAAAATTTATTTTTTAATACAATTATAAAGAAAATTATTTTATTTTGAAATGCTTTAATGAAAAAGAATTCAAGCCAAACTGCCCTTTTCATTCAGTTTTCAAATTGTTATTTTTGAGGAGATATCACGAAATTTTTCAGCGGATATTTTCTATCAAATTTAATTGAGAAAGCAAGTTAAAAAGAGGAAATTGACAGTGGAAAAATAAGAAACGTGATTCTAATGGACTTTGAGAAAAACGAGGAGTATTTAAACATCTATTATATCTTCTAGGTGTGAGATATAATGCTGTACTGTACCGACGTATATTTGTAAAGTGTTTATATTCTACTAAAAATAGTATAGAAATAGTTCAAGGATTTATGAGAAAATCTGAAATTTCCCGTAATTTTAAAGGGTTAGTTGCGATTTAAAATTCTTTTTGACTATGCATTTCAAACTAATTTCGTTTTGTCTTCGAAAAATAATTAAATATGTCATGACAAATCGTCTTGTTGTTAGTCTTCATCACTTGGCTAATATGAAATTTCTACGTATTTCTTTAGAAAAGATTATTAGAAAAGATTTTATTAGAAAAGATTATTTCTTTTATATTTTACAGTAAAATTTTTAAATATATAAGTCACGATAGGTTGTGTGATTCTATTAGAGAAAAATGCATATATTTATATTTATTTTTATTTTATTTTATTTTTAAAAAAATATTTTAAAAAAAAAAAGATTTAGAGTTAGTGTGAACATATATACATCATGATTTCATTAATGTAATTTCATATTTTAATAAAATTAAGAAACATTACAGAAATAATTCAAGAGATTAGAGGTTTAGCAAGTTATTTAATAAGTAATTGATGTTATCTTTCATAATAAAAAAAATGTATTTTATAATTTCAATACAAATGACAATATTTAAAAGAAATTTTATTTTTTCTGCATCAACACATTCACATTAATAAAATGTTCATTATATTTTTCCTTTTAAACTATAAATGCTAACTGTGATAGTTGAATTCAATATATTTTTCAAAATAGAGTCTGTTAAAAATCATAGTTTTTTAACGGTGGAAAAATTAAATGTCATTTCTATAAAAAAAATTTACATTTCAATATTCATATTTTCATCTCTTTCATGCGAGTTCTTTTAAATTTAAAATGTGACATACAGATAGCAGCACCATCTTTTACATTTTAATGGTCCTAATTATATTTCTTTTAAAGAGTCATTTAGTTTCAAGTATGATTGTTAGATGGCAGCACCTGTTTTGTGAGTTTTAGTTTAAAATGGAGAGAATAGAAAAAAGGATTCATATACATTTCAAAATTTACAAAAGAAAATGTATCAAACACACAATAAAACATCTTTAAAAAATGTAAAATGATTCAAAATATAAAAACTGATTTTATTTTCATATGTCTTTAGGATTTGAGAAAAAAAGACAAATGTAATTTAACTAAATTTTGTTTCAAATGCCTTATTTAAAAAGTAAAATCGAATGGTAGAGAGAATTTATTTTTATTTTAATATTTATTTACTTTATTCTATATGTTTCTTCGGTACTGAATTATTTGTAATTGTATTTATTATTGCAGTTAGGCTTCTCTAACAAGTGAATTCATTCTCGAAGTAAAAATACATATTTTCCACTCATAATAATAATACAACTGAAACTAATCTTTCCTATAGCTATTACACAATAAATTGAAACGAAATGTATATAAATATATTTTCAAAGCGTAGGTTTAGCTCAACTTAATAAAACCTACGAATATATAAAATCAATTATATTATAAAAAAAAAAAAGAAAACGTGGAAAGCCACGCGATAGAAGTAAAACTTCTTCGGCGACGTTGGCCGTAAATGCAGGAATACATCTAATTATATTAAACTGCTGAGAGAACTTACTTTAATCAAATAAAATTCGAACTTCATTTATTGTATGAAAAAAATTTTATTCAATTTTCTGCATCATCATTTTCCAAGAAAGAAACAATAGGTGTGTGGTAACTGAAGTAGGATATAAAAATCCTCGATTGTATTCAATCAAGAAAATGTGAGAAAACTGCTTAAATCGTGGTTCCGTATACTCTTTTTCCTTCTCTAGAATCAGTATTCATTGCCAAATTCAGTGTCTGTTTCAAGAATTCAATGAATAGCTTTGCTTCTTCTGAAGCAAAATTAACATTAAAGTCTCCAGTTAAGATAATCGGCTTTTAATCATCATCGGATCCAATGATTGCAGCAGTCTCTGATGTGTACAGCCCTAAAACTTTATGGATAAAGATGATAAAAGCTGCGGAAGAACTACCTGGTGATATATAGACTTTCGCCAAGAATTGCAGCTAGTTTTGCTTTTTTTTTTCTTTCACGAAACTCTTTTCCTCTTTTTGCAATTGTTCTGGGCTATATGACCAGAATTTATTTTGATTCAATCGAAATAAAAATTAATAATATAAACTTGCTCTCAGAAGTCACTGTGTTTGTTTTCAAGACGCTATCCGTAGAGATTCTGGCGCAAACGTTAGTGACACATACACAATGCCCCAGACACTCTCGTAACGGGAAGAGCCATATAATGGTAATATTTTGGGTGCGTTTATTCGTTGAAAACGGCATAAAAACTACGACATAAAAACTACGAAAATACGCCACGCGAGTTCGTTACGAAAGTAGCAAAGGTACCCACTTTATGTCACCAATACCTAAGCGCCTTTCATCCATAGCAGCAAGATATACTTTTGATGCACAATTCCCCCTTAGCAATCGTCCAACTTTTTCACGGATATGACGCAAGTCACGTGGTGTAACCCCCTTTCCCCGCTCTCTTTTCCTCCCCCTCGTTATCTCCTCACCATGGCGACGTTTCGGAGAGATGGGGGGGGGGAATCACTACTTTCTTTGGCTTTTTCACTGTTAAGCAAAACTGCGTAAATTTCCCATTCACTTCCGTCCGCAAAGAAGTTTCACTTCAATAATAATCTACGATGCAACTAAGACAAGGCAGTAACAAACAAGTATGCTCCCTGCCGCCCGCGACCGATCACTCGCGTTTATTCGTAATACTTCGTAGTGAACTTTGGAGTAGGGGTACTAGCTCAAATGTCGTCCTCGTCATTTGACTGTGGTTTAAAATTACGAGGGAAATCACTTTATAGTGTGATGTTATAACACTTCATTCACTTCAGAGTCCATTGGATTTGCGCTTATAGAGAATTCTTTGGGTTGATCAAAGGCACAATAGCCCATAGGTAAAATAGTCTTACGGGCTATTGGGCCTTTAGTCCGGCACAATAGTCCGGTGTGAAAATGTGTAAAAGAGAAGAAATATACGTATATGGTTAAAGTCAATGGCATACACATGAATTTTTCAACGAGAGGGTCTCGAGAGCCGTAAGTCCACCATTTTTACATCATGCCACAACACTCTACCAAATATTATTTTGATCATATCGACTGTCAGGGACAAAAAAGAAACAAACAAACAAAAAACTGAAAAAATTATTGAATCAATAATTAGCATTAATTGATAAAATACTTTATAACTATACCATAAAATCCGGTTTAAAAACGCGCGCTTTTAACACAAACAAGCAATATAAAAAAAATTTCATGTCAATTCCTACTTTGAATGGATAAATAGAAAGTATTTTATAAGCGATTGAAATTTTGAACAATATATATATTGTGACGTCGTCACAATGGAGAAAGCGCCTCTATTCATAAACGTATCCACAGCCGGGGACCACGTGGCTTTGGTGGTATTGTGTTGTATCAGACAGCTGGACCGTCAGCGACGGTGTAACTGGCGGACACTATGGGCCGGGCATCGCTGCATTATTTTCTATTCATGGGCAGTGATTGTACGTCTTGAATGCTGGCACCTCTGCAGGCGGCGGCGAGGTGTTTGAAATGCCAGATGTCAGCCGGGCCCTTGTCGCCGGGAACCTTCGAGAGGGACCGGACTTTTGTCATCTCTGCACGAATGGATGACGTGCAAGATCGTTGGTGCCGGGTGCAAAACCCTGAGGTCGGCCAATGGGGATTGATGAGGGGCGTGGAGTGAACCCGCCCTTAGAGTTTAAAAGAGTGGACTTCAGAAAGAGACTCCTGATAGACTCGTGATAGACTCCCACGAGAGATTCCCGGAATTGAACCCTGCGGACGAAGGAAGAGACTCCGAAGACTCCTAAGAGAGATACCCAAGAGAGAAGCCTGCTGACGGAGGAAGAGACTCCGGAGACTCCTTGAAAGACTGCTGAGAGACTCCTCGAAAGACTGCTGAGAGACTCCTCGAAAGACGGCTGAGAGACTCCTCGAAAGACGGCTGAGAGACTCCTCGAAAGACGGCTGAGAGACTCCCGGAACTGAACCCTGCGGACGGAGGAAGAGACTCCGGACGGACTCGAACTAGGAATTCTTTAATAATTAGCTTAGCGTACATTTTCAATCTTGTGCTACGACGTTACAGTACAGATTTAGCTGAAAAATCGCTTAAAAATTGAATTTTAAAAAAATCTAAAGCGAATTTCGAAAAAAAAACTCTTCGAGGTTAATAGCATAACAACCTATAGCTTCTACATGCCAAGTTTCATACTTCTGTATTGCTTAATTTCGCCGGAACAGCTGAAACACACACACACACAAACTCTTTCTTTTATTAGTATAGATAATTGAGACGTTCTAATAAACGATTTTTGTCCCGTTAAAAATTAAAATAATTATCATTTTAAAATCATATATTTTCCCCGCCCCCACCCTGAAATTTAATTTGAAAAAGCCCGATCTAAAAATGTTTACTTTTCATATTTATCTTATTTCCTCCTTTAAGGTATCCGAACACGTTGAAAATTACCAAATTCAGTCAAGACAGATATTTTTGTTTATTTTATTGAATAGAGCTATCTTTTAATTTTACGAAACATACTTTGTTTTGTTTCTACACTACCTAGAGGCCAAGTTACAATCAATTTTATAAATTTAGAAAACTGGAAGTGGGTTTTTGATCTACCAGAAGTGGGCATTTAAATTACCCAAAATCTATCATGGCGAGTCTGATAACTCAAATTTTTTACACACACACACACACACACACAAATGTATTTCTTAAAAACTTTTTGAACCTGATATTTATGTTATTTTCTTGAGAATGTGCTGAAACATTTCTTATTGTTGAATACTTTTTTCAGTTATGGCTTGTTATTTAAATAATGGTCTCATAAAAATGTAACATTTCTTATAATGTTTACTCAATCAACTTTAAAATTTTCAAATTTTAATAAAAAATTTAAATTTTAGTACATTTTCTGGATAAATGCATCTAATTTGTTTTAGTAATACTTACACTAATATATGTTTATTATTTTTTTTCTCTAACTGTTTTGAAGTTTTTCAAAAATAGTGCTAAAATTTCACTTATAATTGTGATTTTTGTAAAATTCAGGTAATTAATTTTAAATTTGATAGTTAAATAGTAATATTTATTGATATTGAGTCCTACAAGAGCATTTATGTTTTTGAATGCCATTTTGTCAAAAAGTACTCCGAACGTGTTCGAATACATTAATAGAAATAGAACTTCGATGGAAACATACAAGTTTTGTTTTTTTACTCATAATTGTTTTGTTTTCATTTGCTAAGATCTTGGGCAGACGTCATCCATATTAAATCCAATGATCCGTCTTCTATTTGACTGGGCTAAGATAGGGTTTTAAGACAAATTGCCGGCTTCTAATGCTGCATCAAATTCTTCAGGTAGGAATATTTTCAAGATACTCACTAATTACTGCTCCAATTATTCATTTAAATATTTTTGCATTTTCTAATTTTTTTTCTCTTTAGAATTGCCATCGATTGTTCTTAATGCCTTGAAAAGTAGTATATTTCAACGAAAATGTGAGAGCGAAAGTGAAAAGAAAAATGAAAATAAATTTTTTTTTCTTTTTCAAAAATTTAAAAAATCTGTTTAATATCTCCAATTTGCTGCCTTTTTATCAAGAAGGTATCTAATGTAATTTGAGTTTTCCTTTTCACGCTGTAAGAAGTTGTTGGTAAGTGGATAAGGCACACATCCATTACACCCCGTCTTGCCTTTGAACTCCTGTCAAAATTTGGGTCATTTTCAATAAATTAGTCCATAATTTCTGTTATAGTGGTCAAACTGGTTTATTGAAAAATCAGATTCATACAAAATAGACCACCGGATGCAAGGAAAAAGCTAGAGTTTAGAAAAACTAGATATTCTCTAGAATGAACCCTTTGATGACCACACCCACCTATGATAAAAACTAAAAATCATAATATTTGTCCCTATAGCAATCGTTATATTATACAATAACGTCAACAAATGTTTGCAACGATAAAAACGTTCGTATAACACCGCAGAAAAGAAGAAACGCAGATAAACTTCTTCGGATATCGGGAAGCCTAAAACTGCGTGCAATTTCGGGGAATCCCACAATTCAAATAAAAAAGCATTAAACTGAAACAGCTTTAAGCGGGGTTTTACTGTAGGTCATTCCTTGACAAACACATATAATCATCCTCACGTTAGTTTTAAGAGTACGTTCCGTTTCGCCAGCGCAGATCTCGCCAAGCACGTTTTATCGGCGACAATATACATATAAAAAAATGTTAACAATATTAGTTCTCATTGGTTTATTAACCATTTTTGATGCATTATGGAAAAAAAACGTTACTGATAACAAAAGACTACGACTTGTTTTGAAAACGTGGTGGTAAAAGGTTACCAGAAAGAATATTCCGTTTGGCGTTAGTGGTATCATTTTGGCGACTTTATTTCATGCGCCGGAGAAACAGAAAAGTACCGTTTTAAGCATTCATCAACCTTCTTGCTAACTTAATTTTTCGTTATGCAAGATTATTCTTCTTCACTTTCCGAAGTAAAAGTTAATGAGGAATAATTAGATCAACTATATTCAAAATTAAAGGTTTAACGTGAAGAATAATCGTAAACTATTCACTTGCAAAGTCCGTCGCCAATAGCTCTCTCGTTGCTTTGGATGGCGGCGTCAATAAAAAATCAAACGAAATGAGACCAAAAATATTCATTGAATAAATAACAGTTTTATAAAAATCTATCGGATCTTTTATATTTTATTCTCATAACCTTATATTTTGCATAAATATTTTTTGTATCTTTATATCTGTCAGCAACACAAATGAATCACTAATAACCAGTGTTTTTTCGTTAAAATTTCTCTCCTCTGATCTACTAAAATATTACTTTAAATCCCCTCCTAAATAAAAAAAATTTCAAAATTCCTAATTCAGACTCTTTAGACGAGTCTTGGCTATGTATAGGTAAAATATTATTATTATATAGAAACATTTTTCATAAAAAGATAATGTTTTGAAAATATGTAATTTTCCTCATTGTTTGACAAAAGATTGAATTTAAATAATTTTTTAATGCATTTATCTTCTTAAAACAACTTTATATGTATACTCTAATTCACAAGAGACACTAAATATTCAAAAAAATTATTTTATATGCTTTTTGTAAAATTGCGATTACGAATTTTTTCAGTCGCTTTGTAGTCTCGTTGACTTTTGTTCTCAATAAATCTATGCATATTTCTTCTTTATAGAGATATAGGGTCTTAAAAACATCGAACATTTATTACTTCTCTCTTGCATCACAAAAAAAGAGCAAGTGAGATTTATATCAACTTAGCACTATAAAGCTATTCCAGGACGAACCTCGTAATTTTGAACCATAGTCAAGAGGATAAAAAAAAAGGGTGGGAAAAATTATATATGTATTCAAATACAAAAGAATGAGATTTGATATTTACAATTCTTAATACAAAAGCTGAGTGAAACAAAAGATTTCACCCATGCTGTAATCCGTTTATAAACGGAAACTGTAGGGGACAAAATAGTCCAATAGTTCAGAAATCGAAAATCCATTGATACCCAACCGGACCTTCGCGATTCGGATAGAGAGTACGCATTTTCCCACGGCTGTTAGGGTCCGACAAAATGCGAATTAAAAGCGGAGGGAGAGATTTCCCAAGATGGGCTGGACAGGGACAGAGGTCGAAAGATTCCGGGTCCGAATCCGGGAATTCTTCCTACGGAAATAGCCGCTTCCGCGCACGCAACCAGTGGGGGGACGATTCGTTGAATGCTGATGCAGAGGGACCGTATACAAAACGCTGGATTACTTTGAAGTAGGTCGAACATTATTCATACCGTTGTTTAAAAATAAATAGATCTTAATGGTTTATAAAGCTAATTTTATTGCTTTTATTATATCAAATTACAATATTGACCAGAATGGATGTTTCATCAATAATAAGTGTCTGATGGTGCAAGAAAAAATTGTTAAATATGATTGCATAAGACTGAATGTTTTGGGCTTTTTATGGATAAAATTAGCCATAATTACCTCCATTGATAAAACTAGCGATTCCATTCTTTGATATAAAACTAGTGATAATTCCTTTCATTTGATAAAATAGCCATTTTTACAAATCAGAAAAAATGACTACTGGCTTTTGAATTTTAAAAGATTTTTTTTTTTTTTTTTACTTTAATTTTTCTTATTAAACTTGAAAAGGCGTACTTTTAAGATACTTGAGGCGAATTACAATTAAGGGAAGCAATTTCTTAATTATTTTACTTTATATATATCAGTAAATATCTCTTTAATTTTATATTAAAATATACACATTGTAAGGATTAATGTATAAATGGTTCTATTACGTGTAATAACCAAATGGCTGTCAAAATATTCAAAGCATTATGTATGCCACGGATATAGTTTTTAAAATAATAATTCAACTTCAGTGTGACAAAAAATATGCTTTTTTACTCTTTACTGGAGCCTATTATTATTATCTGTGAAATTACCTCTCTTAGAAATTGTTCTGACTATTAGAACTTAAGGGTCTCGTGTCGCCCATCTAGTATAATGGTTAGCGACGCTGACTGCTATTCTGTAGGGCCTGGATTCGAATCCCCCCCCCCCGGAGAAGGCATGGATGTTTGTAATGTATAGTGCCTCTTCGCGGCATGGGGGTACTCTTAAATAGTCGTCGAGCCGCAAGTCCTCTCGTGAGGTTGGTGGAAGGGAAAGAGAGGTGGTAAGTCCCTGACCCCTCCCAGGGTGTTCCTCCTCAAAATTGGGGTGGAGCCGTGCCAAATCGTACTGTCACCTGCATGGTGCCTAAAGACAGGCTTACAATCAAGCCCGATGCCATGATCAATTTCATGGGCCTCGATGTGACTGCGTCAGACAGGTGGCATTAGAAACAACAACAGCAATAGGGTCTCGTAAAATTTCTAAGACTTAAAGGGGTTTTTTTTTAAGAATTTTAATTAGTCTTTTTTCAAACAAATTGTTGCTACTGCTTTCAAGGAGAGCCAAGATAGGCATCCGAGTGACCATATATATCTGAAAATTCATTTCACTTCAATTCCTCTTGTAAGGGTTTTTTTTTTTTGCAATTATGAAAACTTAATTATAATTTATTATGAAATTATAATTAACTCTTTTAATGCAATATTTTTTTACCGTTTCCCAGGAGAGCGATACAGTCAGAAAGAGGTATACAAAATCTCACAAACTCCCAAACAGAAAAAAAAATTTTTTTTTACTCGAATTAAAGCATTAAGAGCCTAAGAAATAAAATGCATGGAATTTCTCTGGAATAAAGAACTCCCCCTTTTCATTATATATTTAATTCTAATTGCGTTTATTATTTTTCCCAAACTTAAAAATTAGAAAATATTTGTATAGAGTTTAAAATTAGGTTTCAAATAAATTACAAGACCACGGCAACATTTTCACCCAGTACTCATTGCATCACCTACACCACCCCTGAGCTCAGGTGAAAGTGGGGGCGGTTAGCGACGTTCTGGAGTGCACGCCACACTGGCCCCTTTACATCGTCCAGTGATTCTATTCGCTTAGTGGTGTATTACAAACACGAATGCCATTACAATAAATAAAACCCTTATAAAATGCCCATTCAAAGATGGTGGTGTTCATTACGATATAAAAGACTTCGTTAGCTCAGGTGGGAGCTCTTTCTGTTCCATCTATTTTAAAAACATGCGTGGGATATAAATACTTAGAATGTTGTAGTGTACCTCAAATGATTTGGATTTCATAGGGGAAAAAAGGTGCTCGGGTATTGGACTCAGCAGTTGAAGACATAATTGCTGAGAATTTGAAAAGTTCTTGCGTGCTGGTGAATTTACGATTGATAAATCTGCTTTGAAGGCTACAGCAGGTAAGACTTTTTGGTTTCGTTATCATTGTGGTGTTATATGTATTTCGTATTTAAATATCACGATGTGTCAGTATGATATCTTAGAAAACCTGTTTCTTAATAAAATTGGATATTTTTAAATTAATTGAAGGGTAGTTTCAAAATATTAGAATTTCATTTCATAGAATGTTCTAAAAGTTCCCGTACTCCAACTTAAAAAAAGCACACTAGATTTTTAAAATTTTAAAGTTAGAGTTTTTTACCGCCCTTAAAATTAGTGATAATGAATTGCCACACATTCTGTTCTTTTTTTGAAAATGTGTTTAACTTGCATTTAAAGAATCGGGCTACTTGGGGCTTATTTTGTTTGTTAAGCATGTGATCTTGGTCACGAACTCGTGGCCAGGGTGTCATAAGTTCGAACCCTAGTGCCACTGAAGACCCATGACAGTGGTAGCCTAGTGGTCAAGGTAACGGACTCATGGCTGGAGTGCCATGAATTCGAGCCAAGGACAAATGAAGACCCGCGTACAGAGGGGACCAATGCGGGTTAAATATGTTGAATTTCAAATGTCTTTCCGTTGGTGTACTATGGAAGTTTGGAGAGGTTCTAGCTCAGGTTTCATCCTCGTCGCTTGAAATTACGAGGCACGTCGTCAATAACCCTCGTGTTGCTTTTGTTTGAGACTTTATTAATGTTCACTCACTCCCAAAGTAAATCATATCAAATGTATAAAGATTTATGCAACATAAATATCCAGATGATGCGATACCGAGTACAGATGATATTTTAATTGTATACGGGTATGTTTAACCAAAACTTTGCTGCATTATAAAGAATGCAGTGAATGAACGAGGCTCCCAGTTCCACCAAGACGGTGCGCCATACTGCACAATCATGAAATCATGGATAAGATTTAAAGATTTTTTTGGCTATAAGCAAATCTCAAAAATGTATGACCACCTGGTTCCCCTGATCTAACGCGGCCGCGGTGGCCGAGTGGTCTAGGCATCGGATCATGGCTAGCATGTCATGAGTTCGATCCTAGTACCACTAAAGACCGCCGTGTAGGGGCGCGATGCACGTTAAATCTGTCGAGAGCTCAAAGGTCCTCCCGTTGGTGTGGTGTGGTAGTTAGGAGAAGGGGAGCCAGCTCAGGTGTCGTCCACGTCACTTGACCATGCTTCAAATTACGCGGACCGTCGCCAAAAGCCCTCGTGTTGCTAATCAGTGCGACGTTAATATTCTCTCACTCACTCACCCCTGATCTAACATTTTCAACTTCTTTTTACGGAGATATTTACAGAACAAAATTTATGCAGATGATCCTCAAACAATATATATGAAGATTTTCATTCCGCAAAGGTTGCGAGAAGTCACTCCTGGAATCTTATAAGCGTGTTTTTCAAAATATGCGCACACGAGTTCAGCCTCCAATAAAAGGGTCGAAATTCTGAACATCTCTTTTAAGATAAGATCAAAAACTTTTGTCCCACATTATGTTAAAGGGCTTTTAACTATTAGCATAAAAATTGTTTTAAAAATGGTTGTTTTGGTGTGATAAATTAACTAGTCATCAAATGGGAACTTTTAGGACAACCGGTGTATAATTAGTTCATCGAAGATATTAGTTTTCTCGGAAGCAGTTTTGTAGATTGTGAAAAAATGTTTATATAATGCAGTATTTTGAAATATTTTTTTGAATGTAATTTGTTTTATTCAAATCAGTTTTTATTCTTCAAAATTATATTTCAAGATTTTTTTTCCTGTGAAAGAATTTGTAAGATTAAGCTTAGCAGAAGTAGTTTTTAGATCATTTTAATTACAGTAAAAGTTGGTGTATAATGCGCCCCCATACATTCAAGCTGCATTTTTTAAAATTTTTTAGGCATATTCGCCGTATAACGCCCCCCCCTCTCCTTATTTTTTAAGAAACCTAAAATGTACGTGTGCAATTCTAATATGTTTCAAAGTCATTTTTTGGAGGTATTACAGCAAGAGTTTTATAAAAATAGTATACTTCTAGAATTACAATTCCTTATATTCATTAGGTATGTCGTTTCTAAAAAAAACAGTGTTCCAATCTAAGTAGAAGTCTAATTTTTTTTCGAATCGTCTTTTTTTTTTTTGAAGCTATCATTTTTATACCCGCGTATAACGCGCAGCCGTAAATTTAGATCTTATTTTTTGTGTTAAAAGTGCACGTTATACGCCGGATTTTACGGTACCTAGGGTTTGAATTCAGTGTGGGTTATCAAACATATCGAAACTAGCTAAATAACAGTCCGTGCTTAAAAAGTGGATTTTTTCCCTAACCTAATGTTTAGATAACCAAGTTGAGACATCTATTTATAATTACATTCAGAGTTTAAAAGAGAAATGCCAACAAAATTTGGTAATTGTTTTCACGGGAATTGGTTGCCAAAATAATCAAGCGTCATCTTTAATTTACAACACATTAAACAAAATATTTCAGCAGGAGTTTATAAATAACAAAGCAATATGAAAACAAAAGTTTTGTTCTCTTTATTGCTCCAGATTTTACAATTCAGAAAAGAAAAACAAATGATGTAGCTAAATGTAATTGTAAAATTTCTTTTTTTAAAAAAAAATATTCCATTCTTACACGTAAGCAATTAATAAAATCGGAGGAAAAAGTTCGGAAAATGTTTCCTTATTGAAGAAGGATCAGTTAGGAACAACAGATAAATCAAATTATTTTAAGCACTATGAGATTAATCCCAAGCCTGTACAAAAGGCAATTAAAAGCATGTTTGTTTATCTAAAATTTGGAGCAGTAATGTTTGAGTAAATTATACTGTCGATTTTTTAAGTTAATAAATTTCCATTTTTTACTGTAAATGTTGGAAACAAATATCCGTTCGCCCGATTTAACACAGCGGATTTTCAACAACTCCTTTCCAGCAACAATTTTCTGAAGTAATCGTAAAATCTGGCGCATTACACGCACTTTTAACACGTAAAATAAGTTTGAAATTTACGGGTGCACGTAATTTGCCGAGTATAAAAAAAAATTTATGCTCATCTTTTTATTTTTTGGGCTAAGTTCATAAGGAATGGCATTTCTTTTAAATAAAGTTCTAGAAGAATACTATTTTTCAAAAATCTGGAATAATACCTGAATAAATGATTTCAAAACATAAAAACATTGCATACGTACATTTCAGGATTCTTCGTAAAAACGGGAGTGAGCGTTACACGGTGAATATACCGAAAAACTATATATAGAAACTGTAGCTTGAAAGTATAGGTGCCCGTAAAACATCGGATTTTATGGTAGACTTTTTTTTTTTAAATGATCATTCAATTTACCGTCGAGCGCCTGCTGAATTTTTACCGTCGCCTTGAACAGTAAGTCGCAGCTTTTTTCTACCTCGTTTACGAGATTATTGGTTCCACACATTGTGTAATTTTAATTACTTTAAGTTTGTATCCTTTTTAGTGTTACAGGAAAAGTATACCATAAAATGAAAGAAAAAACTTTTTTTCTTCACTAAACTACAAATTTTGAAAGTTAAGAAAAAGACTAAGAATCTTTTGAAAATTCAAATAGTGAGGACGTAATAAAGTAATTGAAATGATCAAATATGTGTTTATAGCTTTTTACCCGTTATTATTGAGGTAATAATGTGGATTTATACATAAGTTAACAATGTTACATCAACTATTAGATCTTGGAGCTTCATAGTAATATTTATAATTAAACATTTCATTTTTCTTTAAATCACTCGTAAGGCTTTCGTTATTTTTAGCGCGTTTTTCACGTAGTGGAACAAAAGCGCCATTAGGACGCAAATTTCATCTTCGTTCCGTATTTTGTACCTTTTTCTCAGCCAATAAGCAACCCATTGACCTCGGGTTTTCGCATTTGGTCGCATTTCTGCCCTAGATGAGCCAAATCATATTTAAATTGAATCATTTTTAAATTTTTTTTAAAGTACAGTACACTATTTTCTGTTAGTAAAAAGTTCATTAGTTGCATTATTCTGAAATACAACATGTGAAAACGCGCTAAAATTACTTGACCATGCCAATGATTGATATCTTGTTTTATCATTGATTACGAGTATCTGACAGAAATTTTCGTAGCCTTCACACACTTTAATTTATTTCTCTTTTTTCATAACTTTTAGAGATGTTTTTAAACAAACTTATTGTGATATGATTCAAACAAATACGAGGTTTACGAATATATCCAATAATCTGATTAAAATTATCATTTACTAAGCATATTTTATATTCATGTTTTAAAGAAATCTGATGTATATTTCTCAGCGTTTTTTTTCATAAATTTAATCTGCGATGATTGTTTTTTTTAAAAAAATTTTAAGTATTGGAATTTCCAAACTTGGTTTTATTTACGGCATTTGTAAAATTAAAAACAGGGTAGGCGAAAAACATGAGTTTGTTAAAAGCTATATATATATACGGTATTTAAGAGAATTAGTTCATTTTAATTATTCTAAATATTGTCTTTATTTAATTAATTGAAAAATGAAATTATACATACACTGTGTGTACCAGCTTATTCGTGCTACGGAGATTGAAATTTTGTACCCGAATAGGGCGACGTTAATATTTACTCACTCGACAGTGCTAAATCGAGGCTCATGAAATTCATCTTGGCAAAGAACTAGATTGTATGTCTGTCGTTATCAGTAACTGAAAGAACGATTTGGGTCTGTTACTCCCAAATTTTGTGGGAAAACATCCTGGGGTTTGTCAGGGGCCTCGTAACTCTCTTCCCCTTCCATCAATCTCACCAAGGAACTTGCGGCTCGACGGCTAATTAGAGTTTTTAGGGTATATTGTCTCCTTTTAAAACCATTTTCCTTTTTATTACGTGAAAAAAATCTCAGTATTATTTTGTATAGCATAAAAAGCACATAATACCTATCAAACGTATTATTTTCTATTCTTTAAAATTTTCTTTTAATTACAGGTTAATCATAGGCTCCTTGGCTCTAGTTTACAGTAATTAGCTAACAAAAAAAATAAAACATTCACTTTAAAAAAATAGAAGCTCAAAATTTCTTTTGCTTGCAAGATTATTCTATTAAGACGGTGTTTTATAAATATTAATTCAATATCATTGCTAACAAAATATGATCACATTAATGTTGCACTCTACACATTTTTTGCTGCTCATTCTTTATAATAACAGCTATTTTTGACCCGTCGACTGTTTTCGCCAACCTAAAAACCGTCGCCAAATGCCTTAATATTTATCAGCCAATAATAGAAAAATACTCCACCGCGTGCTCAAACGCAATAAGCTTATTAATAAGTAGAACAATTCTTCGAAATTGTCACCAATTTACTGATATTTTAGTTCTCTCTTCCTATATATATATATGAGTGAGAGAATATTAACGTCCCACTGATTAGCAACACGAGGGCTTTTGGTGACGGTCCTCGTAATTTTGAACCATGGTCAAGTGACGCGGACGACACCTGAACTGGCACCCCCTCTCCTAACTACCACATCAACGGGAGGATGTTTTGAGCTCTCGACAGATTTACGTGCATCGCGCCCCTACACGGCGGGTCTTTAGTGGTACTAGGATCGAACTCGTGACACGCTAGCCATGATCGATGCCTAGACCACTCGGCACATCCTTTCCTTTAATAAGTTAGTAGAAAGCAGGAAAAGACTATGAAAATCATTGAATAATTTGAAAAACAAGTACCAGCATTATTTTTATGAGTTTTAACATTGTTCTTTCTTCAACACCCATTCGGAGTTATACTCAGTGGCGTAACGTACACCCCGGCAATCTCCGCATGGGGGGGGGCAAGGACTCTAGGGGCAAGGACTACGTAGGCTTGGGCTCAAAACCCAAGTTTGCAGGGGGCCCTAATATTTTCAGTGAGAGCACTGGTTATACCTCTAATATTTTTCCTGCAGATGACTTGCAATGTTGTATCTTAAGCAATTACTTATTTCATACAAAAATGCACCGGATATGCGTTAACCCTCTATTAGGCGCGTGAATCTTTCAGATGCATAGTAAAAATAGTTTCGGTGCTGCGTCCACACGGTGGGTTAGAACACGCCCATTCTTTAATCTGCCTTTCGTTACATGTCCTGGGATTCAGTGTCAAGGACGATTTCTTCATATTTCAGGTGACAGGGGCCATTGAATCCGATAGATGAAGCGCGCCCAACAGCGTCGGTTTTCATTACTTTGTGCTATTTTATTGAATTTTTTTCCTTGTAAAGTAGTGTAGTTTTCAGTTTTATACGAAAATAATCCGAAACAAGTATTTTGTAACTTTTTTCGATAGTTTTTTTTCTGTGGAGGGGGTTGAGATACATCTGAAGGATGCCGCGAGCCTAGCCAGTGACTGTTTTATTCAATCCTTAATGTAGCTGAAATAAACTCCCAAACATCTATACGGAAATCAAAATCCCTCGGATCCTCGTGCACGTGTCTAGAGAAACTAGATCACGAACTTTGGAAAGAGCACCTGCGATTACTCAGGACTCAGGTTTTTACTCAGGATTAAAGAAATATCTGTTAGACAACGCCCCATTCATGAAAACCAAGAGAAACATCACCAGGAACTTTGAAGATAAGGCACTGCTCCCTCTTGTCAGGAGAGTAAGAAAATATTATTAAAATTTTATAATGTATTATGCGAAAAGTCCGTGTATCTTGAATATTGTATGGTGATTTGAGAAGACTGCAACATGGCATCTTAAAATGTAAACATTATCTTTGATGTTTTTTCATTTAAATATTTCAATTTCTGATTATACTTTAATTATTTTATGTCAAATATCACTAATAAAATGATTAAATTATCTTCGAACCTAAGCATGAGGGGATGCATCTGAGAGATACCGCGCGCCTATGGATGGACATTTATGAAGCGCGCTTAGCGGAGGATTAACAAAACAAATAAAATTGAGCGCACACTTGTCCTCAATAATACAAGATAACACCGGTCGCAGCAGCAAAATGACTGCCATTGTCATACAGTGGACGGACAACGGTCCTAGCCATGCGCACGTGCAGAATCCAGCAGTGCGTTCAGAATGATGGGCATGTGTATTTCTTCCTGTACACTCTCCAGTAAGTCGCCCTGTCATGACAAGCAGGTGTTACATCATGCTTACCTCGCTCGCAGAAGCCCTTTTTACAATGCTATTCCACATAATATTGAAACACCTGAGCTTGAATCGCCGGAAGTGTTTCCACAAGAGTTCATTCATTTAATTCAAACATTACTTGGGGAAGTTTTTCATCATTGAAACCTATTCTTTCACCTTGTACATAAAAGGAAGTTTTTCTCTCCCCCCCTTTAAAAGTTACATAAATATGGATTATAAAATCAAATATTTTATAGAATGAGGCAGAATTGACTGTAAATTACACAAAATAAAGTTTGAAAAAAGATTGAATGAGCTAATTCTTAAGTAAACGCGAGCAGATTATTTAAATGTAATTAAAAATGTAAATTATTTTGCGTAATTTTCTCAAAAAAAATAACTCTTCTTTCATTTAACTATGTACTTATAAAATAAATTCCATAATGTGTTTAATTAGTTTTAACCTGTCAATTATACTAATTCCTTTTGATGACGTTGTAATTCATATTTAAAAAAATTCTTTAATTATACATTCTTATTAGCTTAAAAAATCGAAATATAATACATATATCGCCACTCATCCGGTATAGCGGTTAGCGGCGCTGACTCCTGTGCCATACTGCCTAGGTTAGATTCCCGGGTAAAGTATGGATGGTTGTAAATGTTTAGTGCCTTTGCGGTATGGGGATACTCTAAATAGCCATTGAGCCGCAAGTCCTCTTATAAGGTCGGTGGAAGGGAAAGAAGTGAGAGACCCCTGACCACCCCCAAATGATGTCCTCCCTCAAAATTGGGGGGAACCGAGCTAAATCGTATAGTCACCTGTATGATGCTCAAAGCTACGGTTAACGACAGGCTTACAATTTAGCCCTTTGCCATGATGAATTTCGTGGGCCTCGATCTGGCCTTTGCTGATCAGGTGCATTAGCAACAACAACAAAAAATAAATTCCTACGTTTGTTAAAGTATTCTTTAATAAAGTAATTCTAATTAAAGGAACTATTCAACTTTTTAAAATTTTTATTTTTGAGTGTCCAACTTAAAACTCACTACTACTCAATTTAAATTTTTTATTAAGCGAGTAACTGACAAGCTTAAAAACTTTCTTGAATAAAAAAAACAACCAGTTAATTAGTTTTAACAAGTGAGATTTGTTATTAATCTTGTAATATGATTTAGTTTCTGGAAATAATTATCTGTTTTTCAAAAGAATCTTATTGTAACACATCCATAGAAAACACCAAAAACTTCTCTAATACTACTGTTATTACTAATATGGGATTCTACTAATATTATATTGGGATAAACATTAAGGGGTCTCAGGGGTGTTAAAAATGTTTCGAGAGCACAAAATATGAACAATTTTCGACTAGAAATAATTCTTTGAGGTTAAAATGAAATAATTTGATTCTTTTACACATTTTTTATAAAGGAATAAAGTTTCAAAAAAGTATAAAATGTCTAAAATATAATCATAATTTTAAAAATAATAAGCACATAAATATAAGAAAATTTTTGTAAGAAACAAATAGTAAGTTTTACGACGCGCATGATATTTTCTGAAATAATAATTCTAATTACTAGCAATAAGTTGATTTATAAAGTCAAATATATCCTTATTAGATGGTAGCGATTAGATATAAAAAGAATAAAAAATAATAATTTTAAAAATAAAAAAAAGTACATTTTTAAAATTTTTTCAAAAAATTTAATTTTTTTGAAATTTTTCAAAAAATTACAAATATGTAATACTATAAATAGCTAGGATTTAAAGATTATGATAGAGTTTATAATTCTGTAAAGTTTTATGCATCAAAGTATGATAGTTTTTGAAACGCAATGCGCGTAAGTGAAAAAAACACAAACTGAGAAAAAAGGCTTTAAAGTTTTAAATTGAATTTGAGAAAATAAATTTTAAAACTTACATGCTAAAATGCTCCAGGATCATAGGATATGCCTTCCTGTTGCTCAAACAGCTCAATTTCTGTACTCTTTTTAATTTTTTTATCTCTGCGAGCTTCAAACGATGACGTTGAGCTCCTCTTTCTTGACGTAAAGATTCGACGATTGTCACGTTCAGCCAGGGACACACAAACATTTTTGTTAATTTTTAAGCCAAATTTCTCTAAAATAGTAATAAGTATTTGATTTCCATCATTAAAAATGCTGGTTGCTAGATTTGCAGCAATCTCTGCAATCTGAAGGCTAGAATCAATCGTCTTCGACAAAACTTCCAGATTAATGAATTTAAACTTTCATTAGGATTCTGTGTCTTACCTCCTAAGCATTTCTTCAGGAGTGCCAGATGAGATAAGTCTGCAAATACAGGCTTAATTACATCTCGAACAGCTTTCGCAACTGAGGGTTTGTGTTTATAATTTTGTAAATTATTATTAATTGCGGCATTATACTTACACTATGTATTTGGATTTGTAGGACAAAATCAGTGCATCGGTTCATCATCGGTGCTGCAAGAATGACCCCAAACAGCCCAAATGGCTTTCCGCATTTCCTTTACACTAGTAGAATTGCATCGAATAGCATTACCATAGTAATGCGCAAGCTTATCAATTAAACTATCAGTTAACCTACCTTTACCGCCTATAGTTTTACCATCAGATAATTTCTTCTTACCATATACTAATTTAAGCTTCCTAAGCCTTGTACCCATTCTCTTTTGCACATGGCCTACACATTCTATTTTCTGAATAAGATGGTCATCGCCGTATGGATTGTTTTCAGAAAGGGCATTGAATGTTTTTGTGTCGCCATCTCCTATGTAGTTCGAATATTTCAGGTTGTGAAGCTTTTCTGATCGATTAAAAATCCTCAACATCCCGTCAACCTCCATCTTACCAGCAGAGCCAGAATAATTTTTTCTACGTGAAATCTTATGCGCTCTTTCCATTTATTGTACTTGATACCAAACTTTACCCCTTTATAACTGTCGCTTCATTTGCAAAATGAGGACAACACTTCCCTATCCAAAACCTTACCTGTTTCGGCCCCATTAGAGTACATACTCCAATCAACGATGAATGTCCTCTCGTCTTCCAGGTCCCATCACCACTTACCGTTAAAATGTTATCAGGTAACGAAGAATTTTCTTCGACAGCTGCCCTGTTCATGCTTTCTTCGGCGACTTCCTTCATAACAAGTGAAAGTTTATTATTAATAACATCATATGATTTTTGTTCAACAGGATTAGGAAGACTCATTACAGAACAAAAGGTTTTTAATGACTCTAAACCTTGACCTATGCATCTCATTGCTAAAATAGATCTTCTGTTAATTTCTGGAGCATTATTTTTATTCCCAATGTTTTCACAGCTTGAAAAAGTACAAATACTCCCACAGTTTTTACAATGTATTTCAAAATTCGAACATAAACCACGAGTGGATTTTTCATTAATTGTTAATGGTTTATGACATTTTAAACAGCATGATACTGACAAAATAGAGCTAAAGGTTGAAATAAAATCAAAAATACGATATTCTTTGAAGTTTTCACTTACCTTAACAAGATTTGACTTTAATGAAGTCTGAATTCCTGAAAGTTTTTTTACTAGAAGCATTTTTCATTTCGGCACACTTACTTGTACTTTTCAAATTCTGCACACTTCCTCGTATCTTTCATATCTGTAACATGTGAGTCACTTACCTTTAATATTTATTTCCTCTAAATCTTTTGTTGGGGCGATTGCCCAACGATTTTTTCAGAATAAAACAACACATATCTTCGATTTAGATAAGCGTTTTAAAAAACGTGTACTAAAGTAAACACAACAGAATCAAAACACGGAGAATGAATGTGTTGAGTTGCAGGCTTCCTTCTGATCAACTCAAGCGCTTAAAATATTTCATGAGGCTTATTAAAAACAGAAAAATGAAAGGTATGCATAAATTTAAAAATAAATGGGCGTGGCATCTGTCCATTTAAAAGTTGTTATGACTAAATTGCTGTTTGCAATTTTTTGAATAACTTTCGAAGTTTTTAGAGTATTGTCACGTGGTTAGTATCAAAATGTTCAGAAAAAAATGAAGAACAAGATATATTTTTTTCGAAAATTCGAAAAAAAATTTTAACACCCCTTAGACCCTTAAGAATT
>BMAO01032244.1:0-17130 GCA_019973975.1 Trichonephila clavata | reverse complement strand
AATATCTTGAACAAAGTTCGACTAGCCTCCTGAGTTGCAGATGTTTCAGGGGATTTAAGAACGAATTCAGTAATTAATTGCTGTGTTTGTGTTTTGACTAAGCCATTGTGTAATTCTATATTGAGGTTATAAAATTCAGAGAATTATCACACAAAAAAAAAGTTACATTCCTGGTTTTCAAAGTACCAGTTATAAAAATAAAGGTAAAAGTTTTCTTCTTAGAATTTGGGTCGATCGGTTTAAAATAAAATAAGTCATAAAATGAGAATCTAATTTTTTTTTTCTTTCTGTTTCGTGTTAAATCAAAATAGTGTAAAAGAATTTCGTGTAGAAAAAGAATCGGGTTTATTCTCCAGCGCTATTACAAAATAAGCTTTTTCAAAAGATTTCAAAATCTAATGGGAAAAAGGAAGAGCAATAAGAAAAGGCATTCCTTTGGAAAAACAAATATCATATTATTTATGTGATTAAATGAATATTTTAAACATTTATATTTCCTTATATAGCTATGCATATGGTTGATAATCGCCTTTCAAATTATTCATGACGCTACACATAACACAGAATCATTGAGACCGATATTTATGTCACCAATTTTAATTTTTTAATTATGGCGGGTGATTCGAATATCCTAAAGATTTGTCCTTTCGAAGTCTTTTATTATCATTCTGAACTTGTATTTGCAATGTGCATATTTTTTTTTTTTAAACTCGCGGTGTCTTATTTTTATGGACTCGTACAGCGATACAGTGAAAAGATTTTGTACAAGATGAGTAACATTTTTGTGCAAGAACAGGATAATAGGTTTAAATAGAAAAATATTTTAATGTTCTTTTAGCTAATTTTATTTTCAATTTACAAAACTCTTATTCGACCAGTTCTGGAAAATGCATCTGATACCAAGACAATAACAAAACTGTAAGAAATGCAACATCATGAAGGAATCATCAGAATTAAATGAAATTTAATGCACAAACGACTTGTATTAGTACAAATAAATGACGAAATTTTCAAAGCAAAAAATCAGTATTAAGTGTCCGAAATCAGTATTTGATGTGGCCACCACGCGCTGCAATAAGGGCTGCGATGTGGCATGGAGTCAAACAGATTTTGAATGTCTGCTTGTGGAAGAGAATTCCATATCACTTGTATGCGCAACAAAAGCTCGTCATTTGAAGCTGCAGGACGCGGATCACGAGTGAGACGCCAATCAACCAAATCCCACACGTTCTCAATAGGTGACATATCCGGTGAATAAGCAACCAAGAAAGAAATTGCATGTGTTGGGCTGAATAGAAGTCTCGAAGAGTTTTTGCAACGTGTGGGCATGCATTATCCTGCTGAAAGATAGCTCCAGGGATGTACTGAAGAAAGGAACGACTTCGAACTGTAGCACTTCAAGAACCTACCTTTTGCTATTGAGATTACCCTCAATTCGTAAGAAATTGGATCTCCCATGATACGAAATCGCACCCGAAAACATAACTCCGGGTGTTAGGCCATTATGTCATTCGATAACGCACTCTGGAAGGCAGCGTTCACCGGCATAGCGTCTAACACGAATGCGGCCATCATGGTCCCACAAATTGAAGCGTGATTCATCTAAAAAGACAACTTGGTGCCAATCAGCTTGCGAGGTTCTATGCTCATGAGCATATTGCAGCCGTCGATGGTTTGCCATGAGGGGGATCCTGTATAAAGGTACCCTTGCATGCAATCCACGGTGCAGCAGACGTCGACGAATTAACGAAGCCAACATTAGTACATCTGTAGCAGTAGACCAACGTGCTGTCAACTGCCTGGAGGAGGCTGTACGGTCATTCAAGGTCATGCTGAGCAAGCGTCGATCGTCGCGCAGTGACATCACCTTCCATCGTCCACTGTCAGTTTTTCGAGTTGTTAGGTGCTCGTCGGTCCACTGCTTCCCCTGCTTCCAAACAAACTAACTCGCATCACTGTGGAACTGTTCCGCTGCACACTAGCTCCTATTGCGCTATAGGAAAATCATCCTTCTCGAAGGCCGATAATCCTCTCCCGTTCAAACTCCGTAAGTTGGAATTTCTCCTTATTTCATCGTGGAGGCGTACTTAGGTCTCACTAAACGTTCGCCACTAACAAATAATCATTAAATATTTTCAACGTTCCGCTACAGCCCTCTATTTATACACTTTCAGCATCAGTTCAGAGGGCGATGCGCACGCCACGCATGCGCTGTGGCTCTGAAACTTTACTATTTTATGTAACATTCTATAATTGATATTTGCTGCAAAGTTCATTTAATTCTGATGATTCCTTCATGGTGTTGCATTTTTTACAAACAGCAGCGTATATATATATGACACATGACGGGGCGAGTTGCATGAATTTATTTACTTAATTATTGATCATTTGGCCTAGAGTAGAAGTGAGTGTAGAAGATTTGGATGAATAAGATCATTTTGTTCAATGGTTATCCAATTTATTGCGCATTTAAACACACACGCAAACACCAATCGGGACGATACAACAAAGAATACAAGAGCAAATACTAGCTGCGCATGTTTACATGACGAGAAACAAGGAGGGGGCTGAATTTTCAACAGAATGTCCCGGACTTTTATATGAAACAAGACGGAGCTTGTGATTGGTGGAAAGGTATCATGCGATGATGCTTGTATAAGATTACTTTAAATTCACCGAGATTCTTAAACCAAAAGACACCGTTACGATTAAATACCGTCATATATATATACAATGTACATATACATCGGTCTGTTCGAATGTTTGTTTCATGGTTTCATGATGTTTAAAAGCATTTAAAAGATCACGAAAGGATTTTTAAAAAATCTTTAACTATGATTTTCCTAGAAGCTTGAGAATAGCAACATTACACACGCAAAAAAAGTTTATTTTAAAATACATTTATTTAAAGTGAGTTAAATTAATAAAGAAAACTAAACATTTATGATAATCGATAGGGCCCATTGAAATGTCATGTATTGAACGTTCAATCCAGGTGGCGTTCTGCCAGCTGTATTTAGGCCATGTTATTCTGGCATTATCAAACCGATCGATGGAAATCAAAAATGAAACAAATAAGGAATGAGTTTGCCAAAAGAATTCTCTGACGTCTGAAAGATATTTTTTTTATTGTTTAGGAATTTCCATAATCTAAGCGGTTTTTAATGGTCTCATTTTTTTTTCTGAAATCGAAAAACAAGAACGCAAAAAAAATATATAATTAACAGTTTTAATTCGATTAATTAGTGCAGTAGAATATTTCATGGCCAAAAAAAAACATATATAAGTTCTTAAAAACCTTTTCAGCATAGTTAAAATTCTAGATGAAAATTCCTTGATTTTAATGAAGGAAGTTGACGAAAAAATAAAGGAAGAAATTCTTCATTCAGATTAATAGAGCATATCTTTTGCAGATAGAAAACTTTTCGATATGTACTAATTTGTATTTGAAAATAAATATTTTGGCTAGACAGACGGATATACTTTATAACACTTTATTCATATCTGAATAAAAATAGATTCATGAGCAATAATAATTTTTAAACATTAAACGCTTGGAAATATTTTTAGTAACATTTTTATAAATAATATCAGCCGAAATGTATTCTAGAAGCACCATTTATTTTTTATAACCTCAAATTATCAAAAATTTCTCTAGATGATTAATAATATCTCGAAAATGTATAAAAATTAAATTTGTATTCAGTACAAGCAGCTTCAATTACACATAACAATTCTTTAACTACATTTAGAATAATTACAAAAATTGCCAACTTAAGCTACGTAAGGTTAACACAACAGACGATTATATATCAGCAAATAAATCAAATAAAATTTAGAGTCACTTGAATTATTGAATTAAAGCAGACGATAATAATATGAAAAAAAGATAATTTTCTCTCACAACCTAAACAATATCTATAACATCTTTATAATTTAAATAGTCAATTAAAAATTGATTCACAATTGAAAATTCAAACTAAAGAAAAGAAACTTGAATAGAACAAAATATTTTACAAAACAAAACAATTTTCTTACAGTTAGATTTCCATTATAAAATACATATTTGTTTTCTGTTCACTATTAATTCCAATATACAAGATAATTTAAGGAAAGTGATCCATCATTTAAGCTAGAAGATTTACACGCAGATTTTTATAGAAAAGATATAAATTATATGAAAACTTTATATTTTGAGACATACATAGATAAATTTTTAGAACAGGAGATTGATATCTAGCATAAAAACTATTGAAATGCAAGACTCTAAAAATAATCACCATCCCGCTTCGAAGAAAAAAGAAAGATATAGCCATTGGGCCAAAAATTGCAGTATTATTGCACGAAATATTTCAGCTATGTTTGTTTAAGCCATTCAGAAATATTTTACAGATATTGTAGTGATTTAAAAAAGTCATATTTCACCGGTGTTGTTGCTGTCGTATATACACCGACATCGACAATTTCCATGCAAAAATTATAAATTGGAATACAATGTGGGATTTGTATTAAACTAGAGGCTTAGAAATATATTCTTTTGAAAAATAAAAATATAGTCATGTCATTAAATAATACTTTTAATTGCCCTTTATGACTAATCGATCATTATGACCAGATGTCCACACTGACGTCAGGAACTTTCACTTTTCGCGTAGCCGAGTTAATACTGAATGATGAGTGCATAGAGGACCTTTTAAAAAATTCAGTGATATATTTAATTTATTGAAATCGTTCGTAACTGCAGAATAGATTTTTCAAAATCGGGAATTTATGCAAAACTTATTCGAAAAGTGTTTACTGCTACACTATAAACAGAAATGAGAGTCTCCTATACTCTTACAGAGTATATAGTGGAAATTAAGAAAAGGGGTATATTTTAACTGGAGCATCAGCTAAGCATTTTATCGTGGATCAGAATAATAAGTAGTTCTAAAATGACATTACTGAAATTCGAAACAAAGTTTATCTATTATTATAGTAAGTAATCTTCATGAATATTGACAGAAATAAAAAGAGAAGTAAACTATAATAAAAAAGTATCGTATTCATCATTTGAGTTAAGCTCAAAGCTTTGAATTCCACCACCAAAAGGCCTTGCTCTAGTCTAATACGACGGTGAACCGAATGAAACAAAAAACAAAATTTTGTTAACTAATAAATATTTCAATACCAGCTTCAAATTCATAAGTTTAGTTAATCTGCCAATAAAAACAAATAAATTTTTTCGCGTTCTAAAAATTTATTTTTGTGTATACATTATGCATAGCACATTTTTCTCTGTTACCTTTATATTACTATTATACATACTAACAAAATACATTAAAACTAATACTTTATGAGAAAGTACTAACTAATATACTAAATACTTTCATCTTTCTAATTAAAATACTTTATATTTTTTGCGTTAAATTTGTTTTAACTGTATAAGTATTTATTTCGATTTACAATTACATAATTCATTTTTGTCTGGTTTTCTTTATTTTTACTATTATCATTTATTCATTATTTTTCTATTACCATTTATTCATTATTTTCCTATTACCATTTATTCATTATTTTTACTAATATCATTTTACTATTTATTTATGAATTCAAATATTAACAAAATGAAAGTGAAGTGAATAAATCTTACTTTGAATTAGCACGCATGTGTGTGTGCGTGCGTACGTGATCTTATCGTAAAATAAAAATTTCAGTTAAATTAATGTACAGTTGATATACATTACATAAATAATATTTATGAGAAATTATTATCAACAAAATAGACTGTATTTAAAATTTAATTTGATTCCATTTTTTATTAATTCATCTTACTTAAAAAACAAAAAAATTATAATAGTAGTATTATTATATTTTACATGAAAATTTATGCATTTGAAAATAAATGAATTTTAGTACAATATTAAAATTGAGTTTAAAATTTTATTTAATTCATTTTATTAATGCATTCAATTTATAAAGAAAATTATTTTAATATGAATGGAATATACGCATTACAAAAATATTCCATGCGTAAGCAAGATATTAAATCTCTGAAAGAACAGGATTGTGAAACGGATTTCCGTTGAAAATATTTTTATCTGTTAGAGAAATTAATTATACACTCTCTTTGAAAACTTTTCATTCAGTAGATAGAAGAACAAGAGATAAAACATTTATTCTGGTGAACTTTAATTAATTAATTATTCAATTTAAACTATTCTTTTCCATATTTTCATTCTTCGCTGGAAATAATTCTCTCTAGTGGAATATGAACTCATTTTTCATCCTTTATAAATCGTTTGATTTTTAGAATTTTTGCTTTTAATTTCAGTTTAAAAAATTATATATTTTTATTATTCAATTTATTTTTCTTTTTTGCATTTTTGTTGCCAGTTTATGGTAAACCCTTAAAAAATTCTTAAAATAAGAAAATCATCAAATATTTTAATGCGCTTGTTCTTTTATTTTTCTAATTTATTGTAAACACACAGCATTTTTTAGAAATGGAATGCAACCGACATTCCTTTTTGCAAGTTTGAGACATTTTTTAAATAAAAAATATATGTACGTGCACATGCAATATTTATACTTTTTCGGAAATTAATTTGTATTGCCTTTTAATTATATTATGTGAAGAACAAAATCATGAGTAAGAATTTTTTTCAAATCAAGCAATATTTAATTATTGTTATGGCTCATAATAAAGGAATTATTCAGTAATTCAACTAAGAGTACCTATATTTGTTTTTAATAAAAAAAATAGCTATAATGTGATTCGAAAATTTCTACATAAATATTTTTTTTTTTCAAAAAGACATATATAATTGAAAAAAAATAGCTAGCTTTTCCCAGAATATATACTTCAAAAGATGTCTTTTTTGTTATTGCTACTCTTTTCAAATACATAATAAATGTGAAAATCACATACTTACATATTTTCGTGATGTGTTTTGGAATCTATTATCCGCTTTATTTAGAGGTTCTCGTATTTTTATTTATTAAATATTCGATGCAAGTTGTAACGTTATATTTAAAGGATATTTTCAATTCTTGATGCATGCTTTTGTATAAAGTATATTATTAGAAGTAATAATTATATTTTTATACAAATTTTTACTTATATAGATATTTCCACGCAATCACATTGTTTTATCTAACAATGATTTCTCAATTTATCAAGAACTAATTCCAGAGAAAACCACTATAGGTAAAATCATCTTTTGTCTGTTGTATGCAGCATTTGCTATTCGAATCGACTCTGGGTTTCACAATGAAAATAATTTGTAGTGTATTTTGAACTATTAAAAATGTATTGAATAATGCAGCATTAAAACATCAATCTTCAATTCTTCTAAATGTTATAATTACCTATTAATTTTAAAAACTTTAATATTTTAACATTTTATATAAGGAATGTTTTTCTGATATAATCAGTAAAGGTTTTTATAATATTCATTTGGTGAAAATCGTTGTTCTTGATAATTCAAATCAGAAACATTAATTTGAAAAAAAAATATACTCGACTCGAGCTCTTAGAAGTAGCAGGCGGGCTCATTCCTTGCTGGATTCGATAGATTTTCTAGATACGATAATAGTTGGCACGCATGTCGTATGATTATATGACATATAAAAGATCCTTTGAGTATCAATTTGGCTCATATACTCTTGGTAAAATTAAATATTTAGCATTAAAGTAATTCAAGTGTGAAAGAATTTGGTCGCGGGAACCGCCACTAGATGGTGCCACCAATGAAATGGCTCTCACACTCTTGGGATTTACTTTGTCTCTAAGTGCTATACTACCAAAATAAAACCCAGTTGAAAGAAAAAAATTAAAAAATAGGATTTAGATATATATAATTAAAGGACTGGTTAAATATAAAGTATTAGTTAAAAACAATGTACAAATTTCTTTCAAATTAAATAAAATTTAATAATTAAATGTATTGTTCTTTTCATATAATTAGCTATCATAATTTATTTCGCTATAACCCACAACAACTACATTATTTACCGGAGTGGTGAAAGTTCAGAACAGTTTTGTATAATTTTTTGTGCCGCATATATGAAATTTTATATATTTCATTGTAATAGCATATGTTCATGTGGTCATGAGCAAACATTTTAGAAAAAAAATTATTTTCTAATTTAATATTAAATAAATTTTCACTCATTTCTATGTAAGCAATTTCATGTGTTTACACAAAGGAGAACACTGGTACAACATGTTACAATCCTTTTTAACAGGCAAAAGAACCCCAACTTAGGGGGACTACGATATTTAAATGGGGAAAGTCAGAAGAGATGTGACAAATTCCCTAAAAGCCCTGATTTATAGGGTTTTCCAGGACTCTACTGGTTCTGTGCCTCTAGACAAAGACGGTATTAATTCTGTAGGGAAGGTTTAGTGGCTGGAGGGGAAAAGATGACGAAACATTACATTCATTTTGCATCATGCAAGTTTTACTTTAAAGGTTACGAATATAAATATCTATTTCTATATTACATATACTAAGTAGCTATAATACTAAATAAGCAAAGTATAAATAGAAGTATAACCAGATAGTATAGGTAAGAATTAAGTAGCCACAATAGCAAATATTGTTTTGAGGTAAGTCAATCTTCACCTGTAGTTTGCTTATACCACTTGGCTATAAGGAAAGGAAATAGGACTATGAATATGTCCTTATTGGAAGATTAAACCCACTAATGTTATCATTAATTAAAATTATGACAGGAAAACATTAGTTAAAGCTACTTATTTATTGTAGAAAATAAAAACTATTGGAGTATGAAGTGCTATTAAAATAATTAAACATACCCCCACAACACATTGCCATTTTATCCTTCCCGCCAATACATAACAATAATATAGTAGAGCCTTGAACAAAATTAAAAATTGGTAAATAAATAAGATCAGTTTTAATAAAGCTTTGCATACATAAAAATCTAAATTATTTTATTCGAAAATTTTGGAATGAAAAGGACCATCAATCATCAGGGACAACTTAAGACATGGGCCAACTAGGACCGGGTCCAGGGCCTCGGCCATAAGGGGGGCCTCGTCTCGTTCTCAATTCAGCCAAAAAAGATCACGGTTCGTATAATTTCAACTGTCAAATGTTATATCTGGTTGTATTCTTCGAAAAACTGGGAATTTCGGACGACATGTCATCTGGCTAAATATGATGACAGTCGTCCATGTGTGCCTATCACCATACACCATTATTACTCATTCAGTCAAATGGCGGCAGTCGGTTCAGCCGGTTTGTGCGCTTGTAAGTTATGCCCATTTATTTGTTCCGGCCTATTGTTTTTATGAGTTTTTACAACGTATGCTATGTTATGTCTACTTTTAAGAGTCCTTGGTAGGGTTTATTTTTCGTAGGGACCCAGGGCCTCCAAAAAGTCTTAAGACGTCCCTGTCAATCATACAGAATAAGCGATTGTAAATTAAAATATATTTAAATTCATTTAACGTGTGGCGCCATCTTGTGACCGTATGCAGTAAAAAATTGAATACAAATATAGTTGAAAAATAATAATATAATATATATATATGATTCTAATAGTGCAGGTTAATGTCTACTAATTGAACATTATTAGTTTACGTATTAAAATCCTTTTTACTCTCGGAATACTTATTGTAGTGATACTAAATATTTCCTATCTTTTTGGTAAGGTATGTTTAAAAAAGTTACATTTTTCATCATTTTTAACAAAGAAAATTTCATATTTCCTGTTTTTGTTACGCTACTGTATTTGCTATTTTGTGCATTCATGCGTGGAATTCATTTTTCCATCGAAATTCTATAAACTGATAATAGACAAAGAGATGCTACTCATAAAGAATTTTCTCTGTTACACCCTTGAATCTATCAACCAAGATAGAAATTTCATTTTAAAGAGAAAAAAAGAAGGCGGAATACTTCTCTGACTTGTTTCTAACGCCGATGATTTCTTTTTTCTTTTTGAAGAATCCCGTTCTTTCTCACCTTTATTATTTCATTTCAGAGAAAGTGAAGCTATTCCGAAGCGTGAAATAACGAATTCAGTGATGTGACCAGTGGTATCCAGGTCAACAGCCATTGATAGAAAGATAAAGAAAGAGAAGATATGTAATAAGCCGTCCCGGCGTCGCTGTTACTTTGAAAGGTGAGCGCGCTGTTTAATGGTGATTACTACAATTCGGCGTCTTTTTTCAATGATTTGTTAGAATAAATTGATGGATCAATTTTTATTGCTTTTGAATAATATTGTGTTATGAATAACAGAATCATGCGTAAGTACTTTTTCATCAATTCCTCATTAAATTTTTAAAAAGGAATCAAAAGTGTTGGTATATATTTAAGAATTCTTTAACTGTTTTTGCTAAAATAATATTGATCAGTTATCAAAAAAAATGTTGAACAGGGGTGGCCAACCTTTTTCGGAAGAGTTCCACTATCTGATAAAAAAAAATTATGCGTGCCATTTCCAACTTTTCCAAATATTATACAAAAAAAAAGAAAGAAAGGGTGAAAAAATTGTTATTTATTAGCTTATTATGGGATTTTAATGCAAATTTAGAACGTTTTTTAATGTAAGTTTATGTAGTGGAAATTTATAAATAATGTAATAAAAAAGACAAAAATACAGCTAAAGTTCCATTGTTAATAGACTTTTTACAGGTTCAATTAGTTAAGTTAGGCATTAAGCAAAAATAAGTAATTTAAAACATTTAATTCTAAATAATCATTAAACCGTCAATACGTACTTAATGTGGCTTTTGAAATTGTACTTCCCCCCAGTCATATATATTAGAATTAACTTTTGAAGAGGCTAACAAAATTAAGTTGTTTTTCGTGCATATCAGCTAGTTTTGAAAGATATTTTCTATTATACACATAAAAACAAAATATTTATTCACAAACATGTTGATCGAAATTTTGAAGGGAGGGGGGGGGGGCCAAGAAAACCGCATTTAAATAATATAGTGAAACAAATTTTTATTTGCTATTATATCTCCAATGTCTTCGCATGCCACTTTTACAGCACTGCTGTAAAACATGTGTTCTACACTGTGAAACTTATATGCCACGGGTTGGCCACCCCTGTTGCAGAATCACTTAAAATTCAAAATTTAGATTTAAATTATTACTAATTATCACTTTCAACAATTAAATTTGTTGGGAGAGTGTGAATAGAATACGAATTATATTGATTATAAATGATATTTGTTAACTTTAAATTTGACAGCATGACTTTATGATATTTTTTCTTACTTATGTAAATTCTAAAAATTTCAAAAGAAATTTTTTATGATCATTATATAATCGCATATGAAATTGATTCTGTTATATTAAGTGCACACATAATTTTGTAAATCAGAAGAATTATTTCTAAATTGTTGAAAAGATATTTTAATGTATATTTGTATAATATAGATATAACTATTTTAAACTATATACTTATTTTTGTTAAGATGTTTAAATAATATATTTCTTGGGATGGTTTTATTGTAATCAAAAGCTGTATGATAAGAATTGCTATCAGATAAGTAATTATTAATAATATTTGAAATTTTTGTAGGTAAATTATTATAGATTTTCTGAATTATTTATTATCATCATATATTAAGATATACGTCTTCTTTAGAAAATTATATTTAAAAACAATAGTTATGTTTCGGTTCAAATATCCCAGTTTCTTAAGATTTTGAAGAACTGAATATGCATACAAAAATTTTTTAGGTAACTTTAACTTCGAACTTACTTATGTCAGTATAACAATTATATACCTATGTGCTTTTTTCTTGCATTTCTTTTTATTCGAGTTATTTCAGGTATTCATTGGTTTAATATTTTACATCTTTGGTCATTTTATTTTCAAAATTAACAGAGAACATAAGATTAAAATTTTTTTTCGAAAACAAATAACATTACATATAAATATTCAGAGCAATAATTATTTTATTTTAAATAACAATGTACTTAAATTTTTATTATAGCATTGTATTTAAATAGAAAATGCAATTAATTAAAATTTTTTTGAGTTATGTGAGCTTTATTTTAATTAATTTATTCAAATTAATACAGGAAAAGGCAGGTGTGTGTCAATATTAAATCTTAAATTTTATCATCAATAAAATAATATACAGTTTTTAAAAAAATGCTTATCTTATTAAGAAATATTTAATACAGCTATGCAATTTATCTTAATTGAATAACTATACTTCTAGTTTCGAACAAAAAACAAAGAGTTTTTTTTTAATAATTAACACTAAGTAAAATATTTTTACAATGTGCGTTTTTCAGTTTTGCTTAAGAATAGAATAGATTTAGTTTTGGTAAAAAGTATTGAATTTACTTTACATTAAAGTAAGCAATAAAAACTTTTGTTTGTAAATTTTGATCGATTATTAATAGCTATCGATGACAGACCATGTAATTATGTACAACATTCAAGTGGTGATTCAAACCCGCAACTCGACGCAGCCACGATTTGTTATCAAGCTCACGCGGACACCGCGACCGCGTTTCGCATTCAAACAAATATGACTAAAAACAAACCTTTATTTTCTTTATAAATGTCGAATTTTTGAGGGGAACTGTTTTATATATTCATCACACTTTTCTATAACATCGTTTAAAATCCTTGTTATATAACCATTATAATTCAAATTTTACCCCTTTTAAAGGAAATTGTTCTATTAAATTAATTTCTTATCTAATGAAGAACTCCAAATATTAATTTAACACTTGATTAATAATTTAATTTTCGTGTTTAACACCTTTTGAATATAGTAATTTAATCCCATCACAATTAGTTCCAATTTCAACTGATTCTAAATATCTCGAATTTAATATAAACTCCGAAAAATTCTCGTTCGACATCTAACTATATTTTTCGAATAATTAGCGAGCTGCTATTGAAAAACATACTTTGTTACATGATAGCATTATATAACATTAAATAAATAGTTTAACTTTAAACCCAACACAAACAGCTTTCGACAATATTGAATTAAACATTTTTAAAGGAAATTTAATAAAAGTGTAAAAATGTAGCTATACAATATACACTGTTCGCAGAGAGGAACTAAGCCTAATTAAATAAAGCCTTTTTCGAACAAATCCCTTGCGTTTTAAAAGTAATTCGAATATTTCTGTTCTCTTCTTTCAGCAAATGTATAGCATGCAAAAGAATTTTTAATTACCTCTCCGATATTCGTGGCTTAAGAAACTCGATAAACAAATTTTAATAAAGTAGAACTCATTTGTGAAATGTTCTAATGTTTGTGTTTATGGATTAAAGGGGAAAATTTTAGTTTAGAATATGTAAACAGTTAATTAGGTTTAGAAGTTAAAGATACTTTTATTTGTAACACTGTTTTAACTGTAACTTTAACGCGAAAAAAAGATTCTAAGTGGACTTATATTTCACGGTAGGTTGCTTATGAAATACATAAGTCTTTATGAAAAGGTTAATTAAATACTTCTGAACGTCATACGGAATTATTTTTAAGTTGTTATTTCCGAATAATTAATTAAAATGAATACACTGTCGCAAGAGACATTAAAGGTATGTGAACTTGATATTTATGTGCTTAAAGATTTTTAATTTACAAAGCAGAAACAAAAACGTTGGGGTATAACATTTTAAATAAATTATTATTTAAAAATTATTGTTTGTATGCAAACAAAGACATGTAAAGTTTCGGATAGCTTATTAATTTCGAATCTTTTAAACCTTGAAAAATTTATTTTTAATAATGTTTTAACAATGTTTTGAAAGCCATATGTCTTATTTCTTAATTTAAAAAAAGCATATTAAACAGATAAACTTCAAATATTAAACTTTCTAATTTGTCAATAAAATAGTATTTTTCTGATCTTTATAAAGTATTCAAATTATTTTTTGAATAAGTATAAAAAAAAAGATTACTTTTCTTTTACTTTTGCCAACGCAATTTAGAAAAACTACATGTACAAAAATATTTATATATAAAGTTTCCTTTACAAAAGTAGATTTTAAGTACCACCCTCTCTCAGAGGCACAACGGTCCATGAGTACCAAAGCCTACTGTTCCAATCTCAGTTTTCATGACCTTGGTCACTGAGATGCATGAGCAAAGGTTTGGTCAGGTGGTCAGTCTGACGTGAAACCTCTATTATTTAATTCCCAAGCAAGCTTGGTACTCATTTATCCCCCCACTGAAGAGATGAAAGCAGTGGAGTAACGGAGAATATTCCGGGCCCCCTGCAAAGTTAGGTTTCGAGCCCCAAGCCCAAATACGTACTTGGCACCATTCAGGCTTTAGGTACCCTAGAATCACTGCCTCTCCCCTCAGTGTGGAGGTTGCTGGGGTATACGTTATGCCACTGGATGAAAGGCTTAGTCAACCTTGCCCAGCCACAGTAGCCTAGTAGTTATGGTCACAAGCACGTGACCAACGTGTCATGAGTTCGAGCCCTGGTGCCACAGAAAACCCGCCATGTAGAAAGGCTGATGCATATTAAATCTGTCGTGGCTCGAGGTTCTCCTATTGCCATGGCGTAGTGGGATGGTTTGGAGAAAGGAAGACAGTTCAGGTATCATCCTCGTCACTTGACCGTGGTTCAAAATTATGAGATGCGTCTCCTTATCTAGACATTGTTAGATGAAGAAGGTGTTGTTTTTTTATATTTCTGATTTCTGTACAATCTTCTTGAAGAACTTAAGGTCTCATTAGAATATAATCCTACACTTAAAAATTTATAATTATTTCTTTAGGTTCCAAATGGTAATTCTTTTCTAACTTCTATCAGCTTAAGGGGTTATAACTTCTTTAGTTTAAAGCAGTGCTTCTCATACTTTTAATATTTGTGACCCAATATTCAATCGCAATTTTTATCGTGGCCCCCTTCCTTACAATAACAATGTACTGATTTCAAGAAAACTATACTTTAACGCTAAAGCTATAAAACGACTTAACCTCCCAAGTGCCATGGGCCTATATAAATTTCTTACTCAGCCATATGCCGTGGTGAAATCTCGTCAACCGATCACTCTTATAGCCTTGGACGTGTATATACGCCTTTCCGAAGAACAATCTTTTCTGTGCACTGCTATCCACGAAATTATTCCGAAGGCTTTGGAATGCAATAAAAGGACCTTGACAGTGTTTGCGAGGTATTTACTTATTTTAGAGGCTTTGCAATGACAATTCCTTTCCCCCCCCCCAATACATCATATACACGCCTTTACGTGGAAAACGGTGGCATTAGGAAGCGAGTCGCGTAACTTTTAATCGGTAGTTAAAGGGATTAATTATAAACCGTACAAATTATCAAGAATAAGAGTTAATTTTGTATATATAATTTTATATATGACAAATCCATGGGTAGGTAATTATTAAACTTTTTCTTAAATTAGTATAGTTAAATTGATTATAAAATATATTGTGCAATATTATTGATACATTTATAAGTACAATGAATCAGTCAATGAATGAGTACAATGAATTATATCATGAAATATCTGTGTATTTTTTATTATATCAGAATGTATTTTGTGTGTGTTTGTTACTTTTTACTTTTTATTTTGTGAATAATCTTATGTTTTTGACATTTCAATATGCTCGCGCCACTCTCAAAGAGTTATCCCGCACCCCTGGAGGGTGCACCCCACAGTTTGAGGCACGCTGGTTTAATGTCAAAAAACTGGATCCAAACTTGAATGTTATCACAGATAACTATAGAGTACTTTTCTGACTAGAAAAATGGTCTTCAATATTTAGATTACATTTCTTAACTGAAACAAAGACAATTTTATGATCAGATATCTTTTTGATATAATTCTTCTTTTTTCGTTTTGAAATGTGATGGTGTGTACAATTCTCAACCCCCCCCTCCCCCAGGTGCACCCAATGCGAAATGCAGGAGTGGGTTCTGGTGCTGACGGTCTTAGGAGTCATTGTGGGTCTCATTTTTGCCGCAGTCGTTCTCTGGAAACTCTTGGGAGGTTGGTCTCGCATCAATTCCTGTGTCAAGGGAGATCGGGAAGAAACTGCGCAGCTCACCAAGAACGGACACTTCGGAGCTAATGGATATGTAGTAAGTATATAGATGTCCATTCATATTTTTTAATTTATTTGAATAAATTATGTAGTTATATATAAGTAAAGTTATGAATACAAGGGGTGATATGAAAGAAACAAGATTAAGTTTGTTGCTAAGTGTGTAACAGTTAGCAACAAATGTTTTGGTGAAATCATCCCACGCCCCTCCTCTAGCCATGAGGCCAGTTTCGCCTAAAATAATCACGCAAGTTGGGAGTACTGCGTCATTCAGTGAACACGTGGAACGGCATTATGCCTGAAAAATGTCGAATTAACATCAAGTTTCTAGGGAAATTTAAGAAATCAGCCGCGAAAACATTTCAAATATTACCCGAGGCTTTTCGAGATGAAACTTTGTCTAGTGCACATGGTTCAAATGGTATAAGAGGTTTTCAGGGGAAGAGTCAGTGTGGAAGGTTATGGATCTGCTGGGTGCCGAAGATCAGCGATCAGACAAAAACCAGATCAAAACTACTGCATTGAAGCACTAAAAGACTTCATGAAAAATTAGGAAGAAAGCCAGAATCGGGAGTGATGATGGCTGTTACACCAAGACAATGCACCCGCTCACAAGGCCCTATCAGTCAATCAGTTTCTGACTAGCAAAAACATTACTGATGAGGCTCCTCCTTATTCACCTAATAAGGACCCATGCGACTTTTTTTTTTATTTTCTACAGTTAAATATTTACTTGAAGGAAACCTCAATGGAACCTCATTTTACCTCAATGAGGTTTATGCAAAACGGAGAATCTCCTGAAACCATCCAAAACCCTCGTTCCACAACTGTTACCAACAATGCGCACCGAATGCAGAAGTTGTGAATGCTAAAGGGAACTACTTTGAAGTGATATTGTCCGGGAGAACTGATTCTGTAAGTACAAATGATTTATTGGATCAGTCTCGTTTTTTGTCACACCTTGTATTCATATTTTCGTGTAGATTTAGAATATGGGGGAATTCTATTGATTTACTCTCGTATGAAATATGTTCAAAAGATACCTGAACATATGCAAGAGACTTGATGTAGGGAATGCTATTGCGTATTCGTGAATTCTTACCTTTCTG
>BMAO01032243.1:0-19223 GCA_019973975.1 Trichonephila clavata | reverse complement strand
TGACGCAGTTTAGCATTTTTTTTTTCATAGTACGTGTTATATATGATAACTCGATGAGGGTAAACATTTAACTGAACAATCGGAACATATGTTTCGAATTATATGTTCCAAAATAAGTTATAAAATAACTTAATAAAGGTCAAATAAAGTTAAAAACTATGATTAATTAAAAAATTAATTTAAGATTTGCTATTTTTAATGGTTTTGAATCCTGGAACCATTGAAGACTCGCCATTTAGGGAAGTGGATGCAGGTTAAATCGGTCTAGACTCGTTTTTCCCCTATTGGTGTGGTGTGGTAAGTAGGAGGTGGTGCCAGCTCAGGTGTCGTCCTCGTCTCTTGCCATCGTGTTGCTTTCTAGTGCGACATTATATAAAGCTCTCACTCATTCACTTTACTTTTTTCAGTCAATTAATTATAGAGATTTAGCATTATTACCATGAATTTTAGATTCATTGAGAAATTAATAAAAAATATTATCAAAAGATAATAGTGTGAAGTAAAATTTATTTATTTTTGCATATATTTTTAATGTTGATAGAGCGGAATTATTAACAAAATAACATTAATGTGAAACGTTGTTGTAAGGGTTTTTCAAAATTCTACACTATTTCAAATAAAAACGAAATACGGTTCAATGGACAAATTTAGGTCAAAAAATCAAATAAAATGTTTTGAACCTGAATTATTCTTTATATATTTTTCTATAATCTCACAAAATTTGAGCACTCTAAAATTTTAAAAAAACCCAGATTTATGATAGCTTTGATATTCTTTTTTGTTCACATCCCAATGACAAATAAAAACTTTAAATTGATTTATTTCAGGCACACAGAAAGAGCTAGCACACAGAAAGAATAGCACACTAGCTATTCTTCATTTCAAATGTTAAGATTTATTACCTCTATTGTGATAAACGCTTTGATATTTTTTTCTAAATATTGCTATTAACATATGTAGCAAAAGTAGGTATGCGTTTTTTAAAATCAAAAAAATATTTTATTAAAATAGTTGAATTTAGAATTTACGTACTTTCAAGAATTTTTTATGAGCATTCATAAAATAGAACATTTTATGAATACCACACAATCACGTTATCCCTAAATTTCACACCAAACTTTTGTTATACATAACTCGACGCAATTTTAAATGCAATTTCATGATATTGGTCAATTATAGTAGTAGGAGTAGCATTTTAAAAAAACTTCATACATTTTTAAAATTTTTTACTTAAAATTTATATGGTTAGTTTTTTTTTTTTGATGTTTTCGGCACAAAAATTGTTTTACATAATGCACATGGGCGCAACCAAAAATGTTGTGAAAATCATTAAACCAAAGATTTATTTCATCGTACCATATTCCCTCAATTATCAAAAGCTTCAATTTTTTTCACTTATTGTCACTAATTTAAAGATAAAACACCAAAGCCCGTACTTATGTAATGTGATAACCAAACTTTGCGAAATGCCAAAACTTTTGTGGAGTTTTTCGACATGCATAATGAAATGACATAAAATATTTTAAAAGAAAATGTGGAAATTTTTGGAAATATTGCAAAGTAAAAGAAAGAAAAGAAAATACGAATTTGATGAACATATTTGTGCCCCACCTTTTTCTTAGTAACCTCAAGAGAAAAAAATAAAATAAACATCTCAATTGTGCATTTGTAACACAATACATCTACAGATTTATCAAAGAGCCATACAAAAGCGGCAACATCAATTTCTTTTTTTTTTCTCCTTTCCTTTTTCCTTTCCTTTCCACAAGGCTGCGCGTGGCAAGAGGTTAAAATTTATACCACCTCAAAACCAAAAAAAACACGAAAATCCAATATCAGGAAGTAAAAAAAACACCGCATCTTCCAGTAAATAAACACGCTGAATGCTCCAGATACAGGCAACGTCCAGGCGTATGTTAATAGTGTAGGAAGACGGCAACTATTTCAAGGTTGGACACACGGCACATTGTAAACATAGCTTCCACAGGCTTAGGGGCATTGGAGCAACGAATGTGTTCAATGAAAAAAGCTCCACCCCAGTTCTTTTTTGTTCGATAATTCCTATTGGAAGAGAGAGAAAGTGTACAACCTTGGTTTGGATGTGGGTTAATGACAAAAGAAAGATAATTATCAAAAAAAATCCTCTTGTTGGACATCCGGACGCATTTGTGACGTCATGCGATCGGAATTTTTACGAAACGAGAAGTCGGGATGACCCATTGGTATAAATATGGAGTGTGTTCCAACAGTTGTCACATTCGAAAGTTCCTACTTCCTTCACTTCTTACCCCTTTTTGAGGCACCAGTTGAGATTTGGAAATCAGAATGATCAGTCAGGTAAGAAGCAACTCACTTTTTCTTCTTATCCCTTCATCAGAGAAAAAGATTTCTAAGGCTCTTTACGTAAAGTACAGTAAAGATTAAACGATAGGATCTGTTAAAGACTGAGATATCTTATTTATTTCTTGAGATGATGTATGTCTTAATTAAAGTGCGAACTATAAGGCAGCTAATTGTTTCATATGTTTGTAAAGTATTCCCCTTAGAACATTTATAAGGTTACTTAAATAAGAAATAGCCATATAAAACTTTTGTTTGGATTGCCTTATATGTGTATTACCCCTTTATATGTACAGTAAGATACTATAACAAAAAAATTACAATAATTAAAGGCATAAAATTTTTATTTTTTTAAACACACTTTTAATTTTAAGTTATAAAAAAAAATTAAAGATTGTACATACAAAACTGTTACTTATTACAAGTTGCACAAATTAAAGGATTTACTGATTTTTTTTTCAATGCGATAGGAATTATTTAAGACTGAGATTTAATTTTAGAGTTAGTCAAAGCTTTTCAGAATAACATTAAATTAAACTCTTTCAAAGTAATCCATTCTTATGATAGTCAATTTTGGTATTACAGCTAAGAGGATGCAAAAAAAATTATTTTTTGTCATTTAAAAAATGCTATTAAATTTCCAATTTGTGTATAAGATATCATTTATATTGAAAGTTGAAATATTGTTTTACTTGTTTGAAACTTGTTTGTATTTTCATACTTTCTTATATTTGAAATACTAATTGGGAAAAACATATTAGTTATCTCTTTAATTTCACGTGATAATTGCTTTTTATATATATTTGCTGCTTAATTATTATAAAGTAATAAAAAAAACAAAATTCTTTCAAAAAATGAGATTTTTGAGGGAAATAAATATTTTTAAAAATATATGATAATCATTTAAATATTTTTTAAAAATTCCTCACAAATAACGTGATAAAAAGGCACAAATTCTACTTTCCTTTCAAAAATTGTTGATAAACGTACACTACTTATTAAAACTAATTTAAAGCATTACTTACTAAAAGTACATTTAACTGTTACGCAACATGCTAACATGCCAACTAATACATAAGCAATTGGAAAATTATAAAACAGTTTAGTAACTCTTTCCTTACAAGCATATAGCCTTTGTGTGGCTTTATAGCGAACTTTTAAATAAAAAAACACTCACTCCCTCCCTTTTAGAGCATATTTATTACTTCGTTTCAACTTTATTTGATGTACTATTGAATTTTACTAGAAACCCGTTTAAGAAAATCTATATTACTAGAATAGTGCTTAAATCTTTTACGAATTTGGCAATCTCATACTATTATTTGGTATTTACACTTTTATTTTAAAAAGCCAAATAAAATAGTGCACAATATCACCAATTCGATCCATTTCATGTGAACCAATAACCATATATATTCATGTTCTACTATATTTTAAATTTTAAAAAAACTTTCTTTAGGCTATTATAACTTTCAAAAACAAAGAAAAATTACAATTCAAAAGTAATAATAGCACAAAGAGTTAAATTAAAAATTTTAAATGAAATTTTCTCAAAGACAAACTATTGTTCGAAATAATTATATATATTTTTTCAGTGAAAATAATCAAAAATAATAAAAAAAAAATACATTTATCTTAATAATTTGTATCAACTCGAATAATTTGTATTGTTTATTATAATCAGCGATGCCATTAAAATAATAAAATGTTCATGTTTGTGCAGAAAATATGCCTTATCATTTACAGACCCTCAAAACCTCTATTTAAAGAGAGCATTAACGATTTTTCTACCAACAAAACTGCCAAACCATAAAAACTTTCTGTTTACTCTCCGCAGAAAGGGGAATCGAAAGAAGCAAAATATACCATACACACACAAGGAAAAAACCCTTCCAAATCCACCATCACCCGCTGACTAAACAAAATTAACAAATCCTCCAGCCGAACCCCCCAGAAACCTAAGAAGACCCCAAACTAAGCACAATGATGAACAACTATTTTTCCAAACAAGTCCCTGTTTCCGAAAGGCAATTAGGAGGACCCAGAGTCACCATAAATAATAATTGCGTAATTGCAGTTTCTTAATTGAAAATAATTGTGTGCGTCCAAAAGGTCATTGGTAGAAGCTCCGTGCCTCCTCTATCAATTATTAATGATGAGCAGGATAAAAGTAAATATTAATTTAGCCCACATACCGCTCTCGGGGGTTGAGAACGACACTTTTTAGTTTGGTCCTCAAGTTACTTTATAAGGTTTATTACTGAATTTAATGAATATCTATCCATATATGCGAGCTGGAACAATGTCCTAGGGGTGAATTTATGAATATGATTATGTCTTAATAATATCCATACAGTTAGGTATTTAAACTATTGTATTTAATTAAAATGGAATGTCTCTCTTCTTTCTTGTAATGAAGCTCTTGAAAGATTTTGCATATTATATTCTTGATTTATTGTAATGCGTATATTTATCATTAGAAATTTAAAGTGTTTAATTGGGACATTTAATTGAAATTTGTAGTTGCGCATCTTTCTTAAGTTCTGTATTAGCAAATTAGTATTCGCTTAACCTGATTGTTGGAATGGTTTACTCTTAATACTTGATACCTGGAATAATTACCAATTGAAATAATGAGTTTATAAAGTATGAAGAATTAGAGATGAATTATATATACACATATATGCATGGCTTTCATTAGTTTTAGAAATTCGTAGAATTAAATTTGTATTTGAAGTTGCTTTTATCCAATTGTTTTTTGTGATAAATTAATTCCAATTTCGATACTGATAAATTTGGCATAGCATAATGTGAAATTTTCAGATCAGAAGTACGCAAAAAATGTGTACCTGTGTGTTTAACATTCAGGAGCATTCGAAAGATTTATAATATAGTTCAGCTAATTGCGTAAAATATTTAGAAGAAAATTTTGCACGTAAGATAAAAATGTTCCAAAATTTCCAGTCTGGAAAGTGAAATTCTCAATCTAATGAGCCTTTTAACTACATCTTATAAAAGAAAACTATACTTCCCGAATTTTGATATTTTTAAAAAAATACATTTACAAGTTAAGTTTTGAAGTAAATTAAAAATACACACTTTATGTGTTTCAAAGTAAAGTATAACAGTTTATGTTCTTACAAAAAGGTACAGTTTCATACTTTGATACAATTATATATAGCTCCATGAATTTGCCATTCTGAAAAAGGTACTGATAAAATTTTCATCAGAAAAAAGAAACATATACAAACAATTTATTTTAATATATATTGACTGTTCAAGAGTTCTTTCAATTATTAAGAATATTTGAGTCTTTCTTTACTGGATATGAACTATGTATCACATATCATGCCAGTATAAGATATTTCCTTTCTCGTACTAACAAAATATTCCTCATCTTACAGGTACTTTTCCTTTGCCTTGTGGCCGGATCTTTGGCCCAGTACCCGTACAATCCTAACCAATACGCCCCACAACCTTACCAGCCCAGCACCAAAACAATCGAAACAACAATGCCGCTCCTCTTCACTATGTAAACATTGGAGCCCAGCTTCAAGGAGACTACAAATTTGGCTACAACACCGGAAATGATGGAAGCTTCCGAGAGGAAACCCGAAACCCTGATGGATCTGTTTCTGGAGCATATGGTTACATTGATGCTTCTGGCAAACAAAAGATCATTCGATATACCGCTGGAAAGGATGGTTTCAAGGCCGAAGGAGATGACATCCCTAAGGCACCACCAGCACCAGCACCTGTTGCTCCCCAACCCAACTACCAGCCTCAGCCCCAATACAACCTCAACAGTACCAACCTCAGCCACAATACAAACCCACAGCCTACTTACAACAACTACGTCCAGCCTCAACCTAGCCAAAGCTACAACCAGTATTCTCAACCTCAGCAGTACAACTCTCAACAAGCTGGATCTTACAATCCATTCAACTACCACAACCCAGCCCCAGGACAGACCGCTAACCCAGTCAATCAACTGTCCTACAATATTGGCGGAGGTCAACAAGGTCAATACCAGGGTTGAATAATTTAACTGATTAAAATATGATGGACTTTTTCAACTTAAATCAGTTGTGTGTTTAAAATACATGCAATTTTAGGTTAATATTATTTATATACGCAAAGATGCTTTGGTCTCAATAGGATTTTGATGTTTTTACTTTGCAGCATAACACAGCTACATAGTTCTTACGTCCTTTCCAATTTCTTGGGTTGGTGCCGCTGGTCGCACTCCAATGTCCTGATGTCTTGGTAACAGATTTGCAATGCATTTTATGTTTTATGTTGCTTATGTACCTTATTGCCGAGCCTCAACAAATTTGCCAAATACCGTGCCAATTTCTATCTTTATGTATTATGTATTTTGAGGGGTCTTTTTTTTAAGCTTATAGCATCAAGTTTTGGTTTATGGCATTTAGTGCTTCATGGCTTACCTTTAATGCTATGCCATAAAGTATTGCTTTTATTCGAATATTTTCTATGATCTCTAAAAATATCATTTCAGAGAAGCCCTGATAAGATATTTTTAAAAATAATAAGGAAAACGTTTTTAAAATAAGGGTTAGAGTGTTTATACCCAAGTAGTTATTTTTAATGTAGATATAAAACACACATTCGATTCATGCATCATTTAAAAAAATTTCCCGTTTTTAATGTTACGTTTTCAGCAAATATGAAAATTACTTCTTGCACTAATTGAAACAATTTTAATGAAATTTTCTGCTCAAATTATCTTAATGCTCTATTATGTTACTCTATTGAAAAAGAACAGTTCACATGATTTCACATTTTAATAATTATTTATAATTATTTTTTAAATTTTTTGAAGGAATATTTTAATTTGTAGTTTAGAAATATATATTAACTGCTTTGGAATCTTTTCCTAAAGATTTTAGAAGTTCAGTTAAGCACTTTTATTTTTATTAATGTACAATTTCTTTGTTTTCATGTTATTGTGAATCTATGAAGTGTTTGTGTAAAACATTGTACTAATATTCGTGGTATTAATGCAACGTTTTACTTTTTAGGAAATGGGTCAATTGGATTAAATAGTAATATGTCTATTATATATATTTCTTCATAAGCCTTTTCCTTCTTTTTGTTGCTTAAAAAATGCTTTTTCTCTTCTTTCTTTATATGCAATTAATTTTGTCTTGTTTATTTTATTTATGTCAAACGTTTCTTTTGCTTTTTAGCACTTTCATTCTTTTCTTAAAAAATGTAAAAATGTATGTAAAAATATTTGTATGTTATAAAATACAAAAAAATCAAAAATTTACTTTCAATATATTTCTTACTTTTACAATCCCGTGTTTATCGTTCTCAATCCAGATATTCAGTTCCTCTCAGTGGAATTCTAATTCTACAAAATGTTTACGAAAATAACTGAAAAAAACCAACTTAAAAAAACTCAATAAAATATTTAAATTATCTATAAATTACCTTAAATCTATAAAAAGAATTAACTGTAAATAGTAAAAGATTACGCTCTGAATTTTTAATTTAACAAATAGAAAATAATTAGCAAATTAATATACTTTCTAAATATTTAATTTCAGTAATCGTATCCTTATATAGTAAACTTTCCAACTTAAATAAATGTTTAACTTCAACATTAAACGTAATTTTTTTTTCTAAAATTCTCCAAGTTCTTGCAATAAATTATTCTCGAAATATATATACGCGTTACAAAAACTCGAATCATTTTATGTATTTGCTATTCTGCTCTCTTTTGCAAACACTACATGAACCGTTAAGAGTAATTTGATTCTAAGGTTCTTTTTTATTTCTTTTTATCATAGATTATACGTTTCTCTTTGTATTCGCAGGTTTTTTCAATTTGCATGTTATTTACTTAGCATAATTTTCCGCTTCGTTGAATATATTTCTTTCCTCTCTTTTTTGTATGTTTGTTCTTTTTTTTATCATCTTACTAATTCAATTCTTGTGTTTTTGAAATATAATGATCTCAGAAATTCAACCCACTGAGTTTAAGTGAAAACTTCGCCATTTTTCAAAAGCTTCTTTTTTCTTTTTCTCTTTTTAAAACTTTTCCTGTTCTTTTTCTTACGTAATATTTGTTCGCATCTATTTAATGTTTGACGATTTTGTTGCCATTTTCTTTGTAATTTAATATATTTCCACGCAGTTCTTTTCAGTGATGGGGGAATTTATAATTTGCAACCATTGAATGTATGTGTTACGCTTCATCCAGAATTTAATTTTGCACATTCTCTTTCTCTTTTGCAGCCTTCATCCATTTAGTTAGTGAATATTTTATCGCTCTCCAAGTTTAGTAAACATTTTTTTAGCTTTAGAACTGTTTTCAAAATGCTTTTAGAATAGCGACAAAGGTTACTGTTGAAGATCGTTTTTTTTAAAGAAATGGCTTTCTCATAATGCTTATGCAAACATATTTTCAATTACTTTGCCCAATCATCTGGGAAAAGGTATATTAATATATCTATTAGCCCTTTTGAGAATGCAGGAGAAAATGTTCTAATTCAATTTAATTATGAGCATTGTATTTCTCTGCCCTCTGAATTTTAATAAATTTAATTGAAGATAGATTTTTATTATTAGTACCGAAATATATTCAATTACGCATTGAAATGGTTTTCTTTGGTCATAAAAATTTATTGAGATTCTTAATTTCGTCCCTCTTAAAAACTTTAGTTATGGTTGTTGCTTTAAAATAATTCTATCGCTTAATAATGAAAAAACTTATTGCGTCTAGCTTTTATCGCCAAATATTAGTTGAATTGCATATATTTCCATCCAATCTTTAATTATTGCTCCTTGTATTAAAAAAATGGTTTCTTTGTTAAAATTAAATGAGAGATTGTCTTAATCAATGAATTATGAAAATTTTGAATTAAGTTGTTTTTCTCTTCAAAATCAATAATTTCCCTATAGCTTTCTTAATTGCTTTATTTTTTACACCTTTTCATCCCTGATATTTTTCTAAGATTTGCTTAGCCTTTTTCCCTATGCATTTACAATACTTCTAGTAGTACAAAAATAAAAATTATTCACATTTCTTGCATTATCAAAAATTACCTCAAGATTATCGAAATTTTTGAAGCTTTACTGTTTAATATTTTATTGCGTGAACAGTTTTTTACTTGTGTTTCATAAAAAAGTAATATGTTTCAATGTATATTATGCAATTTTATCTGTTAATAAGAGCTAAATATTTTTTCTGTTTTAATTAACGTGGTGGTATAAATTACCTCTGTATGTATCCTAGAGAAATTTCTTAATAAAGAAATATAAGTTTTTATAATCATTTAATATTATTTAAATTAAAAATTAACTTTAATGATTAAATTAATAAATTTAACCTAAATGATTAAATTAATAAATTTAACTTAAATGATTAAATTAATCAATTTAACTTAAATGATTAAATTAATCAATTTAACTTAAATGAGATTAAATTAATCTGTTTAACTTAATCATTAAATTCATCATTTTAACTTAATGATTAAATTAAATTTTAGATTAATAGTTTTAATTTAAATAATATTTTATCATTTTAAACTTAAATTTTAATAATCAATTGTTGTACAATTTAAAGTATCAATTTGTAAAGAAATTAATGCATAAAAACTTTAAAAGTTTTAATCTCTTAACTTTCAAGATTTTTTCCCCTCTTTCTTTCTTTTGTTATGTGTGTGGTGTTTGGAAAAACATGGATGCTTCCTCTATTCCCAAAAAGGTTACAACACTTTCTTAATTTGTTTCCATCATTGAAAAAATATCTAAAGATTTTATCTGGTAGAAGTTCCTTTCTGTAAATATATCTCAGAAATTTTAATTTTAAAAAATGGAATTTTTATATTTCTTGTACAGTAAATATTTCAATAATTATGTATTAATATTTTAAATTTATATGAGTATTAATAAGTGTTTTAATTAAATTGTATCTTTTAAGTTTTGATTGTTAAAATATGTAATTATGTTTAAAAAATACAATCGTTTGATTCTTGTATTATTTTATGTATAAGCATTCTATATGTGTCTGTAAAATGTGTTTTTTCGTAAAAAAATAAACTGAAGTACAAAAATGCATAATTTTTGGTTTTCATTTGAGAGTTCGATGTACAATAAAGAATCATAACACTTACACAACATTTACATTTCAAAATATTTTGAATGAATTATGTTAATTAAATGTTTCTTGAGCAGAATAAAAAATATCCAATAAACTATAATTAATTCTTTAAAAAAATTGTCTTTATACATACCTAAAAAATTTTGTAAATCAAATAATTGCGCATTAAATTGTTATATCTTAATAACAAATTACATGATTTGCAATGATTATTTTAACAGAAAATAATAAATAGTTCAAAACTAATTAGTTTGTTTCAGTGTTAAATTTCAAGCAGCAAAAGTTTTGCAATGTTTTCTACAAATTTGTTTTAAATTCTTATAACTTATTTCTTCTAAATTTCAAACAAATTAAAATGAAGCTATCATATATATAATGAAACCTTATATTTAAAATCATTCTAAAAGTATGTGGATCATGATAATAAATACAATCTTTTAGTTATTTTCAGAAAGAGTTTTTGTCACAGTATTGGTTTTTAACTACTAAAGAGACAGAAATGACTTGAACTCTAACAAATTACAGTTTTAAAAAACACAAAAGCACGCTTTTATTTTTAATGGAATTAAAAGTAAAAAAAAAAAAAAATTCTTAATGCAGGAATAAAATGATGAACGAGAAAATGAATGTGATTGTGGTAAAAGCGTAGGGTACTCGAAATTAATTATTACAATTTCTTCCTAGTTCTATTCCGAAATGCAGAGTTAGTAAAAAATTTAGTACAAAGCACCCTACACTTTTATCACAATGGCATTAATATTCTCATTAATCGCTTTATTCATATAAAGAATTATTCTTACTTTTAGTTCGATTAGTTATAAAAGCATGTGTTTTAGTTTTTTTTTTTAAATTATAATTTGTTTTTTATTTTTTAGTTCGATCTACAATAAAAGGGTGTTTTTTTAATTATATAATTTATTCATTAATGAATTGAGGCGTTGACATGGATAAGGTTGTAAGTCAAGAAAACTCATTTTTACAGGGGGAGCAATAAACGATTTTGAACTGTTGAAATTAAGTTTATTCATTAAAAATAAGTACATATGAGATCTATTTATTGATATACATTGTTTTTTAAATCAACATACAGCATTTGAAAGTAAATTAAATTATAAATTTTTAAAAAAATTAATTAATTTTATTATGTACAAAGTTGACGATAAAATGCATGATATTTTGTATCTGAATTCCAACATAGATAAAAAGTCTTTTTTTTTTAGGATCACTAATGGCTGACCTTTTTTCAAGTGGCGGTAAAGAGTAAATTCTGGAGGTGTCATTGAAAGACTTTCCTCTTTTAAATATGTTATGCTCCTTCCATGGTTCCATATTACTGAAGGTAATGGAATTTTGTTGCGAGTTCTGCTATCAGGGTGTGTATTGGTTCAACTTTCAGTTCTTCCGGCCATTATTGCTCTTTCCAAAATATAACAAAAAAAAAATGTCTGGACCTCCGCTATCTTTTTCTTCCCCTTTCTCGAATTCCCATTCAGGAGGGGTTTCCTCGCTTCTCTTATTACTTTTTTCATGTCTTTCCTGTCTCATTAGTTAGACAGCGTCAGTGTTTGTGTTTGTGTTTTTTTTTTTTTTTTTTTTTTTTTTTTTTTTTTTTTTTTGTATTTGCAATGTTATAACAAAATTGTAAAGCTTTCCATCTGTATTCCCCCCCCCTTTTCTCAAGGATTTTGTGGGGAGGGTCCCTCCTTCGGGACCACTTTGTACACTTTTTTGTTTTCTTTAATAAAGTTACATCTCGGAGGGTCGATTCACAGCTCGAAACCCCTTGGGTGGGCTTGATTCTCCCGAGTAAGTAAAGTAAAGGTTGTATAATAGGCAAATTGGCTCTTGAAATTTTTATCCAGGAAGCAGTGCAAATCTTAATCGGTAAAAATGTATCACATTGAGCAGAAATATCGTAAAAATCTTCTTCTTTCATCATCACAACGTTGAAAGGTTGAACATGTCGGGCCTCCACAATCATTTCAGCTATTTCTTCGGGAACCATAGTTTTGCAAACTCTTTTTCTTTTTTCAATAATACCATAATCGTGATCGCATGGCTGTGTGCAGCTTACGCACTTCATTTTCCACTAAGTTGTGGCACCTGTATTTGCATTTTGTACGTAGCCTAGTGAAAGAAAACAGAATTTAATATTAACATCATCATTGGAGCTTCTGAAACATGTAATTACACAATTTGAATTTCATCTCAGAAACGGTGAAAAATTACTTGCCAGTTTGAAAGGCACTGATTTTGGAGGCATATTGATATTTACACACAAACAATTTAACTGAATCTGAGACTGATGTAAACAGAATGTAAGAAGAAGCAATGTGTCTCGGGAGGTTATGATAGCAGTGATAGACTTCGCTTGACTTAATGCCTTCTCCATGACAACTCAATCTGACTTTCTACCGGAGGCATCTACCGGTATCCATAGCAACTAAACCACTTTCAACACTAACTTACTACTCTTCCCATGCCATAGGCATGACTCCTTACTACTTTTTCCTATGAAAATCTCAAAATCATTTTTTTTTTGACTTACTACCTTTCTATGTCAGTGCCTCAATTAATCTTAAATGCGTCATTATTTTAGAACATGGAATACCCCCCCCCCCACATCTTATCAGTGTGACGATACGGTCTGGTTTGCAAAATGTAAGATCAACAAAGTTAAAGAAATCTGGAAGAACTGAGTTTGAAATATTTAATGTGGAAGAAGGTGTAAAAAGTCAATGGTTTTTTCACTAAAAAGTTCACTACTTGTATTAACCGTTCGCTTAGGAGCATACTCGCTTTAGGGTTGTAACTTTATCTTTTAGCTGCCAAACCTGAAAATGGGAAATTGTTAATCCTTATGATCCTAATCAGGACAATGGAACAATGAAATTATTGTATTATCATTGGTCCTTCAGAAGTGTACAAAATTTCGAATTAATCTGACCTTATAAAGTGGGTAAAATTTATTTCAAAGATTCCATTACTTACAAGTGAAGCCAGAAAAAAACATGTTAAAGATAAAAGAACTATGGACATTCGAAACTTAATATGGATGGATCCTGCAGTATTATAAAAAATGCTGATGGTAGACAACTTTCAGTTTTAAATAAAAGTGAGGTTTAACCATTTTTGTGGTGAGCCAACCTTATCCCTTTCTGTTTATATTACTGAGCAAAATTATTGAAAATAATAGGATAGAATATAAATCAAAACCATTTTAAGGGGATCAGCCATTTAAGCAAAAAATTTTAATTTAAGGATTTTCAAAACTTATTTGATTGCCTTCTATGTTTGTATACTATGTAAAACAAATTTTGTGCTCAAAATTTCATATAGCTAGCCATTTAATTTTTTAAGGGAAAAAAAATTGTGAAGTTATCTTAAAATGTTACTCCTCCTAGAAAAAATTACATACACGCATGAAATTTGATTTTCAAGTACGTCAAACTATGCGTAACAAAAGATGGTATGGGTTTTGCGATAACATGATTGGTATACGCACAATACTTCTTTTTATGAATGCTTATTGAAAATTCCTTACAAAATGCACAAATTCAGGGTTCAATTATTTTAAAAAAAATAAGTATTGCTTTGATTCAAAAATGCATACCAACTTTTGTTACATGTAGTTATTAGCAATAGGTAAAAAAATTCAAAGTGATGCTGTGGTTTGAGTTCGGTAAATCCAGAGATGGAGAAAATAGTTATTGTTTAATTTACAATTAATATGCACAATTAAATTTTACAATTTAAATCAATAATGCGGATACACCTTTGAAGCTGCTGTGGGTAGGTGCGGACAAAGACCTAGCGTCCGTCCGTTGAGTCTACTGTTTTCGGAATGTTCTGGTGCGGCGTCTGGAAAATTCAGTTGGTGTAGCAAGGGGGAAAGTACGGCGCCACAGTTACAGTTAAGTGAGGAGTGTCGGAAACACAAAGTATTAGGCAGGGCTTCGAACCGTAATTTTTTTTGTTCCGGTTTTCGTTCCAGTTCAACTAAAAAATTAATATCGGTTCAGTTCCGGTTTTCGTTCCGACCAAAATAACGGTTTTTTCCGGTTTTCGGTTTTTGGTTCAGTTCCGGTTCGAAGCCCTGGCCAGCCCGATTCATTTGGGGGCGGAGTGATGGATGATGACATCAATGATTGACGTAAAAATCGGCTAATGAAATACTACTATTATGAAACATTTGAATCGCCGCCATTACCAAACACCCATTTGATGCGCAGAAGATTTGATAGATGCTTCATGCTACGTCACTTAGGGCCGCTCCTGTCTATTTACTCCTCCCTGATCTAAACAGTCTATACAAACATCCGTGGATGATCGCATGCTGAGATGTGAAAAATAAAATATAACTCGATATTTTTCTTAAAAAATCATCTATACTTCTAGTTTAATCAACTGAATTAAATATGTCTTCTACAAGTAGTTTCATGCGAAACTGAAACAGAAAAATACTAGTGAATATCAAAATAGGAAATCGAGAAGCAGTATACATGTAACGATAATTATAAAGTTGACGTTAAATTAGAAAATATTGATAAGTTGGTAACAGTAACAAAATGACTGAAAGATATATCGAACCGAAATAAACCGATATTTTTTTTCGGTTCAGTTCCGGTTTTCGTTCCGACCAAAATAACGGTTTTTTCCGGTTTTCGGTTTTCGGTTCAGTTCCGGTTCGAAGCCCTGGTATTAGGCACAATAGAAAAAAAGCCTACGCATTTTAAAAGAAGAAAAACTAGTTATTTTATCTTTCCGAGATAAGTAAGTTTAAAGTTTTGATTTGCCATAGGGATGTAAATAAAAACGAACGCAAAAGCTATCATATTTCTGTGTTTTTTAAGTTTAGAGCTTTTAAATTTTGTCAAGTTATAGAAACGCATATAAAGAATAATTTAAGCTAATAAAATTTAAATTTGATTTTTTGACCGATTTATGTCAATTAAATCGTAATGTGTCCCCTTAAGAAAAAAGGTCACTTACCTACAGAGGCATTTAAAAACGTTTGATTACGATGAACCAATGAACAATAAGCATGTTATTACCAGTTTCAGGGTACCAAAAAAATCTGGATTAGCTCATACCTTAAGAAAATAGTTAAGTAAATTAGAAAAAGAAGAAAATAATACCCAAAAATTTAACCCATGTGATCAAATATTGACTATAGGCGTCTGTTACAAAATTGTATTGTCTGTAAAAGACTTATCCGGTTGGCATTATTCTAACTTATACAGATGCATACGCAGTCACACCAAACGTTTGACTATATAGTTTTTAATAATTTCTACTAGCACACATACACACACACACACAGATATATATATATGTGTATATATATATATATATATATGTACACACTGCTGGCCACCGTAAATGCAACACCAAGAAGGACAAGAGATAGCACAACAAAATGTATTTTGTAGATAACATGTGGACAAAGTATCAAATGATTAAATTTACAGACTTCTGTGAAGTGTGGTTCCTGCCAGAATCAGTAGCCAGAGTAGCCACCATTGCTGGAGATCACCGCTGCCACAAGCCTCGGCATTGATTCAAAGATACTTTGGATTTGTTCTTGGGGTACAGCAGACCAAACAGCTTCCACACGTTGCCAAAGTTAATCTGGTGTGGCAGCTGGTGGTGTAATCTGGGTCAATCATTGAGCAACCATGGACCACATGTTTTCTATCGGTGAAAGATCCGGAGAGCAAACCGGTCAGGGAAGCAATTCAATCTGGTGATTTACGAAGAACCTTTGGACAATGCGTGCCACGTGTGGTCGGGCGTTATCCTGTTGAAATATGGCTGTAGCCAAGCCCTGAAGGTAAGGAAGGACAACTGGCTCCAACATCTCGGAGATGTAGCGCTGGCTGTTTAAAATACCGGCAATGCGTACAAGAGGAGTGTGAGAGTGATATCCAATGCTACGATAGTATACCTTAATACCCGGTGCAAGACCAGTGTGGCGGTGCATAACGCAGCTGTTCAGCATCCTCTCTCCACAGTGTATCCAGCCTCGAATCCGACGATCGTGGTGTTGCAGACAGATGCGTGACTCGTCAGTAAAGACAACTTCATTCCATTCTGCTGACCACATCCTTCTTTCATCGCACCATTGGTGGCGAAAGTGTCTGTGGTTCTGCGTCAAGTGTAGAACAAACAATGGACGTCTTGCGTACTGACCACTCTGCTGTAAACGGCATCGAATGGTACGCGCAGACACTAAATGATGCGTTACATACTCAATATGCTGTGCTCTGTGGTTCGTGATGTGACTGAGCGATCCGTCACTGCCATGCGCACAATTTTCCTGTCCTCACGTGGAGTGGTCCACTGAGGTAAATGCGATCGACCACGTAAGTCCGTCGTACCCTGCTGCATCCAATGGTCACATATCCGTATTACAGTTGTTTGGTTTCGTCCAACACGCGCAAGCGCGCGCGACTACTAATTTCCCTGAAAGATAATCTGCAATTTCGGTAGGCCACTATCCTTCCTCTGTCCAACTCGGATAATACTTAATCAAAAGCTGATCGCTGTTTTCTACGAGACATAACTCACCGTTTTTTGAAAAAACCACAAGAAAAACACAATTGCCGACCTTGAAACCGTCGAAATCTCCAAGCCTTAAATAGCGCTGAGGTGGCGCCACAGGTGTGCGTGATGTGTGTCTGCGCTGAAATTCTAATCATTTGCATGTCTCACCTCCGATAATGCATGTTGTAAACTACATGTTAATTGCATGCTTCCTTCAGGGTGTTGCATTTACAGTGACCAGCAGTGTATATATATATATATATTATAGCTATAATTCTAAATAATCAAAGCATGAATAGGTGAAAGATTTTTTTATGCAGGTTTTGGAACTTATAGAAAAAATATCTATTTTAATTATTAGACTCAGTATTCTATGAGATTATATTGATTTTTAATTTTTAGTAATTTAATATTTTTCTTTACTAATATATTTGTTCTTTTCCATTAAAAAACTTCAATATATTGCAATGAATGGTAAAACCGATAATTCAACGAAAAATGTCTAAAACCAAAATTTATAGAATTTCATACGCATAGTACCGTAAAATCCGTTCTATAACGCGCATTTTTGACTCAAAAAATTAGATTCCAGGGGCACGTTATACACCGGGTATAAAAATGACAGCTTTAAAAATAAAAAAGAAAAGAAATGAGCATAAGAAAATTAGACTTCTACATACATCGGAATAATGTTTATTTATAAGTAATGACATAAGTGGAACTTAAGGGGTTGTAGTCCTAGAAGTGTGCTTTTTTTTCAAAATCCTGGGATAATAACCTAAATAAAGGACTCAACAACATAAGAGCATTGTACACTACATTTCAGGTTTTTCGTAAAAGACAGGAATGTGCGATATTCGGCGAATAAACCTAAAAATAAAAAAAAATACAGCTTAAAAGTATAGATGCGCTTTATACCCCGGATTTTACGGTATTTTCTTCACTGCATTTCAAAGCATTGTAAATAATTTATTTGGGGTTTAAGCTAATTTATATACAACCAATTTTATTAATTACGTAAAATGTTACTAGTGATTAGTTCTCACTTAGGTTACAAGTAAACAGATCATATAGGTTTGTTAAACATGAGTTCTGTCACGTTAAATAAGTAGGAAAAATTCATCTTCGCACAATATCATAAATTATAATCTATCGACTTTTTAATTATTATTAGTTATTCCCAAAACAGAAACACGAGTTTACAACATTCATTTAACGTACATGACAGAAGACAAACTCATTCTCTCATATGGATCATAACTTACTAACTAGTGTGTTATTCTTAATTATACGGTAAGGCAGAATCCATTAATTATAGTTATATTTATTATTTGCATCAATTTCTCATTTTCTGTCTGTATACAAGACCTTTAGGGAATTTACCTTTACCTTTTTAGTCTTTTCTGATGGATTGAATGTTAATATTCGAAATGGAGCATAATTCTTGATGCAACTAAAAAAATATATTCAGTCTGACCGATTTAACGAATTCGTCGGGACTCAACATTTTGTTCGTTAATTCGGGTTTTTCGTTACATCGGGGTCGATAAATATACAGATTTTTTGCACTAAGCTTTTTGAAATTCTATTTATAAGCAACTACACAAAGATATTCATAGTAAGACGCGTTACGCACTTTTTATTCAATAGCTGTTGTTGTTTCCAATCCCCTTGGAACAGGAAAGCCTACACCAGCAATGGGCAGACTTTTCCAGAGTGCGGGCTACTTCTGATTTTTTCAAAGACTTGTGGTCCACCCAGTGTCAATGGCGCCCACAAAGCTGGGGAGAGGACCACGGTCCGGACCCTCCCTCTCATAACCCTTCATTTTCTTCCGATTCATTATAGTCCCATGTATATAGTATGCAAAATGTAATTAAGTATTTTATATTAGTATTTTTTTTATTTATCAATGTTGATTATTTATTCAGTAATTTATTTTTTACTGTTTTTTGTTCCTCACAATTGAAAAATCAAAAAAAAAATATGCTTGACTGCTGTTGGAGTGTGATACGAGAATGGTAGACCTTCATCCCTCGACCCCTTCCCTTTAAAAAATCTTGTTTTCGCTACTGCCCAATGTTGTAGGTGTGATGAGGTAAGGAAAAGAGGTTATTATTATATTAATAATAAGTACGGAATATGTACTTATCTACAGAACTAGAATAAAAACACTTTTAAAACCGCGTTTAAAGCAAAACGCTAT